>JAQZBX010079247.1:0-14006 GCA_029593785.1 Cabassous unicinctus | reverse complement strand
AAAAAAAAAAAAAAAAAGAAGACAGTCACTTTAAAAAATGAATTCCTGTTCTTAATTTACTAATACCAAAAATCTGCCTCAAAACCTGCAGATAGAACCCTGAAGGGAAATTGATAAACGCAAGCAGGCTGAGAGGATCTGCAAGTACCCTAGAAGGAATACTTCCTCCTTAGCTTTGACTGCTTGCTGGTGTGATTGTTTGGTTTTTCTCTGTGTGTGATTGTTTGGTTTTCTCTGTCGGCCTTTCCACTAAGTCAGGCCGACATGTGGGTACACAGCCCGCGGGGACCACTTTAGAAGGAGGTCCTGTTAAGAGGACAGGTGGCGCCCACCTCGTTCACTCCAGGATTGCCACTGGCTGCGCCTATCACCCCAAAGCTGGAGGCACAATGGGCCTGCCAGGTTGGGTTTCCCAGTCAGAGAAGGAAATGTTGCAGCAAACGGAATGAAAACCCAAGTGGCATAAAGAGGGGTAAATGAACAAGTTCTATTACGTGCAGACTCAGAGAGAGTCAAGTCTCCAAACAAATCTGAGCCCCATGTCTTGGTTTTCATAACTTTATAGAGGGACTCTAAGCAGGCAAATAACTAAGCAGGCAGGAGTTACAAAAGCAAAAGGAGCGAGGTTAGCTTATCTTCCTAAACCAGAGTGCTAATAGGGAGGAAAAGCATTATTATATGTTTAGAGTTGTAAAATCCAGTGCTTATGTTCCATAGAGAAAAGGGAGGAAGGTAGAAATGTATGAGGGGAGCTTATTTTCTTAAAGCTGTGGGTTTCTGCTAAGGGGGTTTAGGGCCCCAGCAGTTCCTTTATCATAAGGAGGATTTTTAAAGTGTTTGACAGATTCACCAGTAAAGCTATCTGGTCTTGGACATTTTTGATGTTGGAAGATATTTGATTACTGAATCTCTGTTATAGGCCTATTCTAATTTTCTAATTCTTCTTGAGTCAGTTTTGGCAGTATTTTTCTAGAAATTTATCTATTTCATATAGGTTATCTAATTTATTGGAATACAAGTGTTCATCTTATTCTCTTAGAATGCTTTTTTTAATCCTGTAAATGTTGATAGTAATGTCTGCACATTGCTCATTTTAGTAATTTGAATTTTGTACTTGGCCAGTCTAGCTAAAAGTTTGTTAATTGCCTTGATCTTTTCAAAGAACCAATTTTTGGTTTCATTGAGTCTATTGTTTTCCTATTTCACTTATCTCGACTCTAAACTTTAATTCCTTCCTTCTGCTGGCTTTGTGCTTGGTCTTATTTTTCTAGTTCATTAAGGTGAAAGATTAGGTTATTGATTTGAGATATTCTTCTTTAATGTAGGGAGAGCTGTAAATTTTCCTCTGAGCACTGCTTTTGCTTCACCCCATTTGTTTTGTTATGTTTTGTGTTCATTTCCATCCACCTGTAAGCACTTACTAACTACTTTCATGCATTGATTAAGAGTATGTTTTCTAAAACTTCCACATATTTGTTCATTTTCCATTGATTTCAAATTTCATTCCACTGTTGCCAGAGAAAATATTTTGTATGATTTCACTCTTTTAAAATTTAATGACACATTTTGTGGCCTAACAAAAATAGTCTACCCAGGAGAATGTTCCATGTGCACTTGAGAAGAATGTGTATTCTGCTGTTACTGGGTAGAATTTTCTATATGTTAGGTGTAGTTGGTTTATAAGTTATTCATGTCTTCTACTTGGTTTATTTTTTGTCCAGCTGTTCTATCCAACAAGAAGTTGGGTGTTGAAGTCACCAATGACAACTGATATTTTGCCTTCACCTATGATTTTTGCCTGATACACGTTGGGATTCTGCTGATAGGTATCATATATGCTGATAAGTGTTATATCTTCTTGATGGATTGATCTCTTTATTAATATGTAATGTACTTTATTTCTTCTAGAAATTTTTGCCTTAAGGTATATCTTATTTGATATTAGTGTGGCCAATCCAGTTGTCTTTTGGTTGGCATGGAATATCCTTTTTAATTCTTTCACTTTCAATGCATTTATGTGTTTGGTGCTAAAGTGAGTCTCTTGTACATAAAAATATTTGTCTCATGGTTTCTTTAATCCATTCTGCCTTTTAATTAGAGTTTAACTGATTTTGATATAATGCAATTATTGATAAGGAAGGAGGAAGGTTGACATTTGCTTTCTAGGTAATATTTTTTGTGGCTCAATTCCTCCATTGCTGCCTTCATGTTATACAAAAAAATTGAAAAAAAGTACTGACCAGAAATACATTGATAGTGACTTTTATATTTACTTATGTTGCTAACATTGCTAGTTTATTTTATTTCTGACTTTCATATTTATGTATGCAGCTAAATTTACCAGTGTATATTATTTCTTTGGACTCAACTTACTCGCTAGTGTCCTTTCACTTCAGACTGAATGCCTGACTTAGCATTTCTTGGAGCATAGATTTACTAGCAACAAACTCTCTCAATTTTGCTTATCTGGGAAAATCTCAAATTTTCCTTCACATGCAAAGGATAGTATTGCTGGATATAGTATTCTTGGTTGACAGTCGTTTTCTTTCAGATTTTGAATATGTCACTCCACTGCCTTATGACATTAGTTTTTGATGTGTAATCAGCTGTTAATCATATTGATGATCCCTTGTACATAACAAGAAATGTCTTTCTTGCTGCTTTCTGAAATCTCTCATTTTCTTTGATTATTGACACTTTGATTATAATACGTATCAGTGTGGGTCTCTTTGAGTTTATCTTACTTGGGGTTCATTGAACTCCTTGGATGTGAAGATTCATGTTTTTCTTCAAACTTGGGAAATTTTCAACCATGATTTCTTCAAATATTCTTTCAACCCTACTTACTCTCTCTTCTCTTTCTGGGACTCCTACTATATGTATGTTGGTAAGCTTGATGGTGTCCCACAAGTTTCTTAGGCTATGATCAGCTTTCTTTAGTCTTTTTTCATTCTCAGCTTGGGTAATATAGAGGATGTAAATTCAAGTTTGTTCATTTGTTTTTTGTTGGTTCATATTTGTTGATCTTCTCTGGTATATTAATTATTTCTCTTAGTGCTTTATTAGCTCAACTAGTTGTACTTTGGTTGATTTCAACAAAACTTTTAATTGTGGTGCACTTATGTAGCAATTCTCTGAGTTCCTTTTTCCCATTTTCCAAGCTTTCCTTCAGCTCTATGATCATATCTGCAATTATGGAGTAAGAGAAATCATGTTCTGATTCTAATTCCTGGAGTCTTGCAAGAAGAGTTTCTATTTCCTTTTTTATCCAGTGTACAGTTATTTCTCCAATTCTCATTTTCTTGCCTTGTAATTCTGGTTTTAAACCTGGACCTTCTGAATATTACAAATGTGTAAACTCTGGAATCAGATTCTTTCTACTCCTCCGATTGTTGTTGCTACCTCTTGTGGTGGCTGTTGTTTATTTACTGAATTTTCTAAATAAATATCATAAAGTCTGTATTCTTTGTCTTGTGTGACCAGTGAAGTCTCTGGTTAACTTACTGATAAATTAAGATCTGACAAGTTCCTTAAAAAGCCTAGAACTTAAAAACAAGTGCAACAACAACAACAAAAACCTCCCAGTCTTTGCCAGTGGGCTCTTTGTGTGTGCTTGGGCAGTGCTTCAATATGCAGCTGTGCAGCTTAAAACCTTACCTTAGCCTTCATTTGCTGCTTGTGCAGATCCTGAAGGTCAGTGAAAGGTGAAGATAGGGTCTTCTCAGGTCTTTTCTAAGCATGTGCCCCGGTCTGGGTATGCATGTGGCCTTCTAGATTCAGAGGAGTAAGTGAGGAGCTTTTAAAAGCCTTTTTTTTTTCAAAGTTTTTAAATCCCTAAACTTTCTTCCCAGTCTTTTTGGTGTCTACTGTTTGTCCCAACTGTTATAACTTGCCCCAGGTGACAGTACTAATACATTTTCCTTTACATATTTTTGAAAAATGCCTCTCATGCAGTCACCTCTATCTTGGAAGAGTTCCAAGCCTGGTAAAACAAAGCAAGGATTCTTTCCTGAATCCTTCAAGGAGCCACAACACAGGTCAAAACAACCCACCACAATTCTTTGAGTAGAAAATCTGCTCTGCTCCCTCCAGCACTAGTAATTCACTCTGGGAATGTGGTTGCTGTCCTCAAGACTGCTGCCAAGTTCTCAAATGCTGTCAGGCATGCTCATAGATGCCCCTGGGCCATCGCTGGTTATGTGCTCTGCATCTGGTGTGGGGTAGGTGCCCTCATCTTTGTTCTAACTCTGTCAGGGAAGCTCTTCACTTCTCTGAGGTTGGCTTTCCAGGGCTGCACACCCTGGAATTTCTGCAACCAGTCTGAAAAGGCCCATATGCAAGATGAGCCCTAAACAGGAATGCTGGTGCTAGACATGCACTCAGGGCAAAGGAGCAGCCACTGCAAAGAGCATACAAGGCATGACCAGGTGAGCCAGGCATTTCAGGAAGAGAAAGACCAGAAAGAGCCTAATCTATTTACTTTTAAAGGAACTACTTAAAAAAGAGGACTTTTGTCGGACATTTTACTATTTTGTCTTTTTAAGTTATATATTTTTTGCCCCTCAATTTTTCCATTAATCCCTACTTTCATAAGTATTTGATTTTTCATTTTGCCATTTTGAGTCTTTTGTCATTTTTTTCTGATTGTATTTTAATATATTTTCTTTTTGGTGATCACAGTACTTAAATATAGCATCTTTAATCTAACAATCACATTTTTTAAAGTTTATGCATTCATTTTTTTGTTTATTTATTTATTTATTTATTTATTTTTCTACTTTTTCTCCTTTATTATTCATGGAGCTTTAGATGACAGAATGCTACATTGAAAATAAAGGGGATTCCCATATACCCCATCTCCTCCCCTTCCCACAATTTCCCCAATTAGCAACATCTTTCACTAGTGTGAATCATATTTTATTTGATGCCAACTGAACTTCAATAGATATACATACATTTTTCCTATACCCCTCCATCTCCCTACCTTTTTGTAGTACTTATTCCAAACCATTTCTCTATACATTGTATGTCCAAAGCCATAAAAATCATTACTATTTATACATTCGTACTTTAGAACCACTAAGATGTATAAAGTGGAGTTATATAGAAAAAATACAACACAGTAGTACTGGCATTTATAATTACCTTTTTGTTACCTTTATTGGAGGTCTTTATTTATTTATGCCACTTCGATCCATTGTCTCGTGTCCTTTCCTTTAAGCTGGAAGAACTCCTTTTAGGATTGCTTAGGGCAGATCTAAGAATGTCAAACCTGCTCAGCTTTTATTTATCTGGGAAGTCTTGATCTCTCCCTTAGTTTGGAAAGACAGTCTTGCCAGATATAAAATTCTTGGTAGGCAATTGTTTTCTTTCAGCAATTTAAATATTTGTTCCCATTTGTCCTTCCAATCCAATGTTTTTGTTTTGTTCTTTTTAAAATCCTCTCTTTTTATTGAGATTTTCACTGTTTTCCTCATACGATTTAGTTTTTTCTCTGTGCTTTCCTTTATCTTTTTGGGCACATTGAGAATTATTTTTTAACGTCTGCATCTGGGATGTTTAATGTCTGATCTTTATTAATGGTTTGCAGAATTTTATCTTGCTTTTTTTTGGAAGGATCATCATTTCCTATTTCTTGGTTTATTTTGCAATCTTCTGTTGCTCACTGTACATTTTAGTGTTTTAAAGTGTTATCTCTGGGATTCAGTCCCTGAACTGTCTGTAGCTTAAGTTTGTTCCCGGGTATGTTTGTTTCCAGTTATGTCAAGAGATTTCTTTGAGTGTCAGTAGTTAACAAAATCATGAAAAAAAACACATTTTACTCTCTTTGCAAATTAGTTCTACATTGGCTGGTACTCTCCTTCAGCAGTTATCCTCCCATTAAGAGGATGAGCCAGAGGCAAATGTGAAGGGCCACTTTCAGCTTTTCTAAGACTGCATTTTTTGTTAGGTTTGCACTTACTCATGCATGGCCTTAGGAATTCCCCCCTTATAGGAATTTGAATATCCCCTCTACTTTGAATAAAATAGACTTTTTCCTCCTCTTGAGATTTAAAAGCACGTAATCCTTTGCCCCAGGCTATTTTGAGTAAATTGCTTCTTACTCTGCTTTACCTGTTTTCCAACTACTTTTGCCTGCAGGATAATTTCTGGCAGGGTGAACCAGAGATGAATTTTCTGATCTACAGGCTCTCTAGTTTGTACAAAGAAGTTACTCTGTCCCTCTGGAACAGGACCAGTGACCCAGAATGAGACTGCAGGCTAGCCTTCCACCATGCCTAGGAGGTCCAGCAAGGGTGCGGAAAACTTCTCCTATCCTTTTTTCCCCTTAGAAATCAATTTTATTAATACATATTAATAAAGCATAAATCCATCCAAAGTGTATAATCAATGGTATTCGGCCGAATCACATATTTGTGCATTAATCACGTCAATCATTCTTCAAGCACTTTCATTATTCCTTTAATAATAATAAACAAAAAACAAAGAAAGAACCAAATTTGACCAACTACCTGCAACCATTTAATTGATTTCTGGAGTTATCAGGAAGTTGCCTCTGCCAATTTTTGCTATTTGTTCAAAAAGTCTGAGGGGGAAGAGTGTTATCTTCGTTACCAACATACATTTTTTTAGCAAATCAATTTTCTTGATAAATATTAATAAAGCATAAATCCATCCAACGTGTACTATCCATGGTATCCGGTATAATCACATAGTTGTGCATTCATCACTTCAATCATTTTTAGAGCATTTTTCATTATACCAGTAATAATAATACAAAAAAACAAAACCCAAACAAACAAAACTCATCACCTCCCAATCTCTATATGCCTCCCCTGACATACATAGCTGCTATTCTGTTTCCTTCTCTCTAGTTTATTTGTATGTATACTTTGTAAAAACAGTGTTATACATGCAATATCACCCATATTCATATTTTACATGAATAATGGTCATGGTGTAATGGTGAGTGCTCTGAACTCTGAATCCAGGCCTTAATCGTAAATGACTAGAGTCTTTATAAACAAAGGAAATTTGGATGCAGAAACACAAGCCACATGAAGACACAGATGACAGAAGCAGAGATTGAGCAAACCAACATGAGAGTGCTACAGACTTTGGAACAAGCATGACCTGCCAAAACCCTGGGTTGCACTTCTAGCCTCCAAACTGTGAGACAACAAATTTCTGTTGTTCAAGGCAGCCAGTTTGTAGTATTTTATTATAGCAGCCATGGCAAACTAGGACACCGCCCTAACCAAAACACAACTATTGGTTCAGGAATTTAGCCCAGAAACATCACTCCCATCTGGGCCTCAGACCCCAATCAAGTGTCGCCAATTGTCCTTTATAAAAAATGAATCCAGTTCAGAATTAGGTGTTGTATTTGGTCTCTTTCAGTCTGTAACAATTCCTCAGTCTTCCCTCAAAACTCACAACCTTGACACTTTTTGGAGATGAAAGACCGTTATATTTTAGTTTCCCTATATTTATATTTATCTATTAAGATGCCATCCTGGTAAGTTCTCTCCCAGTGCAGAGTCTCCCTTTCCCATTTGTGCCCACCAGCATCTGTGAAGGTGCATCTCTGATTCCTGTTGAGACCTGGGCTCTGTCTCAGCCATGAGATTCTGAGGGCTCCATTTGCCAATGGAGTCCAGTTGAGAAAGGGAACATCTGTTCTTTAGTGGGTGTTTTGCAAGATGTCTTTGTTCTTCCCAACTTCTAAAATTGTAACAATCAAACTCTTCGAGAGCTAAGGAATAAAATTGTCCCTGTAGCAAAATCTTTATTCACTGTCATCATCCAACAGAAGGCCAGAGACGGGGGATAGGCAGCTGGATTCCTGAGGCATTTAAACCCTAGCTTTTTTATAGCATATAAGTGTTTTTTTTTTTCCAGCATCCACATTCCTTTCCTCCAAGGTTCCCAGAAATTCCCACAAAAACATATGCCAGATACTGGGAAGAAGATTCTCTCCATGTTTCAAAGGATGAAATGAGTGCATTGATGGTTGATCCTATTTCTGATTTATGGATGGATGATTGGAGAAGAGGCATTGTCTTTGCATCAGTGTTTTGCTTTTCTATCTGGATACTTTTAAGAGTTCTCAGGAGGATAGTGTATTCTAACAAATGCATCACTAATATCAGATGGCAACTCAGCTGTGTTCTGTTGAGTTTAATGGCTGTTTCCTGGGAATATCCATTGCAAATTGATAAAATATTTGGAGTGGACCCCTGGAAAGACATTGGATGTTATTAAAAAGGTGAAATGTGAACAAGTCCAATGGGCAGACACAGTTTTGAAATGTGCTGAAAAGAACCCTGATGCTCTTTGAAGGAGGCAGCACCCCTCAGGTCAGTGTGTCAACCAGAAGACAATGAGCAGGTCAGAAGTGGGGCTAAATGTGGGGAAGGAGGTACTCTTCCCTCTGCTCTATCCCACTGACAGACTGGGAATACTTAGTCTTACTCCAGAGGTCAAAGCCAGAGGGCATTACCTTCAGCAACGTGCCTTGGAAGTCACAGTCTTCTCACTTTTGCAATTCTAAATTCCCCCAACCCCCTGCTTCTGTATCCAGGCATCACCAGGACTCCCCTGTCTCTTTGTCCATGAGTCTACTGTGGGTCTGGTAAGCTGAACCTGCCTTGGGGTCTGTCTGCCACAGGGAGGAAGGTAAAATGGCCTTATTGACCTTCAAAGGGCAGTGCTGGACCCTACCTCAGAAGCCAAGGGCAGAATGGGACCCCTTAATGAAGAGCCATGTTGTAAAATTCAATGCTGTTTAAAATGGAACCAAACTTTCTTTTTTTCACAGAAACTTCCTGAAGATAAAGGCCAGCAATGGAATTTCCCAGAAAGCATGACCATATCACTTCTGTCTCACGCTCAGGCAACCCAGGCTCATGATTTCCAGGTTTTCTCTAGAGGGGCCTGGCCCAAGCCTGGGAGGAAGTGGAGGGTGGCTGAGGGTGGGCCTTGCCCTCTGTTGGATCCCCACCAGGGACACTCTGCAATAGTGATTGCCTGATTGTCAAAAATGCCTTCACTGGAACTGTGGATAATCTCTGTTGACAGCTTTGAACACATCATGTCCCCTGCCTGCTCCTTGATGCTTAAATTTCTCATCTGGCCTTAATGGTGAGGACTTGGTGGCAGACACTAATCACTGCTCCTGAGAGGACCTCGCAGTGATGGAACTCACCCTGTCTCATCTCAGTCCTGCCTGGCTTGGAGCAAGAATCAGCAGAAGGAGAAGAGAGAGTGGGGTGCACCAGAGCTATGAATGGAGGAATGGGATACGGTTACAGACATTTTCTTTGTCTCGAATGTGGGGACAAAATCTGGAGTTCAGGACCTGCCAAGAAGAACAACTCTGGTAGATATCCTGGGATATCACTGGAGATCACAAAGGATAACATCCCATGAAACTCACCTTAGAATCTTCAAAGAATGGGAAGAAAATACCTAGCAGCCTAGGAATCTATACCTGACAAAAATTGTCTTCCAAAATGAAGGCAAAATAAACACATTTTCAGATAATCAATTCAGAGAGAAACCTAAAAAATATCAAACAACTTAAACTCTTCAGAATATGTTCTCTATGTACAGTAGACAAGTATAATAAAGACAACGTGAAAACCCCTAGCTGCCTGTAAATTAAACAATGTATTTCTAAATCATTTCTGGATTAAAGAAGAAATCACAAAGGAAATAAAAAAAATTGAATGGGAGGATAATGAACATACAGGTCAAAACTTTGGGGATGCAGCAAAAGCAGGGTTTATAGGCAAATTTATGGTCATACATCTCTGTAATGACAATGCTTGGAGGACACAGAGGAAATAGAGTAAGAAGTCCAGGCTGAATGCCTAGGACTGGGGCTTCCATGGAAATAGATTGTTTAGTGGGAGGACAGATTTGATAAAAACTATGGGAAATGTCAATGGGATCCAATCCAAAATAAATATTAAAGAGTTATTTAGGGGAGTGGATGTGGCTAAAGCAATTGGGCAAACACCTCCCACATGACAGCTCCTGGGTTCGGTTCCTGGTGCCTCCTAAAGAAGGTGAGCAGACACCGCAACTACAATGAGCAGATGCTGCAACCAGCAGACATCGCAACCAACAGGGAGCAGAGGTGGCCCAAGCTGTTGGGCACTCACCTCACACATTGGAGGTCCCAGGATCATTTCCTGGTGTCTTCTAAAGGAGACAAGCAGGCAATCGTCAGAGAGACGTGGGAGCCAACTTAGGAGGAATTAAAATAAAAGAGTTATTTAGGGTGAAAAAATGATCCCAGGTGGACCAAAGTAATATTGAAGGAATGAAGCAAAGCAGAAGAGTAAATATGTGGGTAAATAAAAATGATTAGTGAGTGTACAAATCAAACATATAGTAATGTTTTATGGGCTTCAAAATAAGTAGAATTTAAACAGATGACAAGAATAACATAGATAATAGGAAGGGGTGAAAGGAGAAATAGTGTTCTAAGGTTATTCCACCATCCTAGAAATGGTAAAGGCATTAATTAAGAGTTGACTCAAATAAGGCACTGATGCTAGTTAGAATCTTTACATTTACGAATAATAGAAGAATAAACGAATGAATAAATCAATGAAAGGAAGATATTCTATAATAAAAAGACCTGGATTAATCTAAAATATTCAAGAAAGGAGAATAGAAGCAACAGAGATAACTGAGAGGTACAGAAATGAATAGAAAATAAAAAGTAAGAGTGTAAATTTGAACCTAAACCTATCATGAATTATAATATTAGTCATCAGTAAACAATAATAAGAGTAATTATAAATTGAAAATATTTTGAAATACTCCAAAAGAATACTGGTAAACTTATTTAAACAAAATAACTACTTCTTGCTTATGAAGCCACATCTTAATTATGAAAACACCAGTACTTTGAGAGTGAAAAGTTGACAGAAATTGAGAGAAAAAGATAGATCATGAAAATATTAATTAAAACAATCATGATGTAGACATCAAGCAAAGCAGATTTCAGGGCAAGAAACCTTACTACATGAGATGAAAAAGGACATTCCATAATGATAAAATGGTCATGCATGACAAAAGTCTAATGATGCTATATGTATCAAAATATATAAAAATACATAAAACATATAAATAAAAATTGTCAAAAAATATAGATAAAACCAAAAGCACAGTGGGATATTTTAATGCATTCTCAGTCATTAACAGATAAAGAAGTTGAAAAAATAAAAAACAAAATAGAATGAAGTAAAAAGAGTAAATATATAGGAGGTTTAAAAAAATGACCTTACCAAGATATACAACTCTGTACCTAAAAAGTGCAGAATATACATTATTTTCAAGAGTGCACAGAATATCTATCATATTCTGAACATTGAAACAATTCACAACAAATTTCAAAGAAGAGATATCATAGAAAAGTTGTTTTCTGAGTATAATAGACTTCAGTTGGAAATTAATAAAAAAAGTGATGATTAGAAAAGCTACTATGGTTGGAAGTGAAACTTTACAACAGTAAATAATTTACAGTTCTATGAAGGCTTCACAATGGAAGCAAGGAAATGTTTCCAGGGAAAGACAAAGAATATATGGCGTAACAGACAGGGAGGATGAGGGCAGGTTAGAGTCAGGGCAGGTGGAAAGACACCCCCTCCCATTATCATAGCCCCCAATAGCCTCTTCTCATATGACCTCCAATTTGGACTCCAGCCAAGAGCACAGGCTGACTTGGCTTCTGCCTCAACACCCAGGAGTGGGTGTCACCAGAGTTCCTGGGAATTCCTGTGATTGTTGGACTTTTGATGCATTCCTGGGAAGACACGCAAGTTGCGACCACTCCCGCCCCCCAGGATCAGGCCTGCTGACTGCAAGCCTGTGGGTCCGAGGCTTATGTAGCCTCTGTGCTTAGTGATACAGGAGGGACCAGGTGGGGGAGTGGGGAGGAGTCGGACCAAAGCACTGGTCTAAGGGAGGAGGTGACAGGCTCAGGGCCTCCAAGGGCAGGGCTGAGAGGGGCCCAGAGCTGTGGAAAGTGTCTCTGGCAGCTGCTGCCACCATCCCCTCAAATGAGTGTCCCCAGTCCTCCAGAGCTGATGCAGAGGAGAGCCATGTTCTGTAAGGTGCCTCTGCTTGTGGGCCTCCTTGTGCTGGGGCCTCATGACTGGTCCATTCAGAAAGAATTTATAAATGTTAGTAAGAACCTGGATTATTTTGTGGCGTCTGTGGAATTTGCCGTGATTGGGTTCAATCATGAAAATATGGAAGAGCATGCATACGGGTTGCTGGAGATCAGGCGAGGCCAGCAAAAGGTGATGGGCAGTAATTTTGTCAATCCATGGAGATCATGCCCAGCCTGAATGGCCCTGAGCCTGCTGCTATTACAGCAGGGAATCTGATGAAGAGCATCCCACGTGTACAACACTCTCCTGAAAAAGAGTCTCTGTGGACCCACTCTCCCTGCACAGAGCACGTGTGTATGCCCAGTTCCTTGACCATCTTACTTGGGTTGCAGCCACTGGACCCGTGTCCTGGGAGGGGAGCAGGAACCCCTTTGCCATGAATGTATACCCTGCTGCTGCCCCAGTCCCTGGAGGCTCAGTCCTAGCTAGTGTCGGGGGCACTGTGTGAGAAGAGACAGGGGTAAGTGAGTGGGTGTCGGCAGACGTTGTCTGTGGGTACCACCTGTCAGCTGCATGAGTGCTGGAGCCCCAGATTAGTCAGCTTTCTAGACACCTTCCAGGGCAGCCCAGTGAGAGTAGTGGGCTGGATTGGTTTCTCTCTCTGTTTGTGTCCTTCCAGATGGATCCTGGTTTTGCATTCAGGGAAGGGAAAATAATAGCTTTTAATAGTTTGGGAATTTCTTATAGAAGCCTAATATAATCACAGAACAGCCTCTGACTCAAAATGGGCACTCAATGAATGTTTGCAAAATGGACCCTTACGTTCCTGCAATCAACAGCCCAATGAACAGACACAACACTCTTCACTGCAGGCACTGCCCTCTGCAAGGCATAGTGTGGCCCAGATTTCTTTTCTTTCTTCTCTATTTCAAGACTTTTTCTTGTGGTAAAAGATATACGATGAACATTTCCCAGGTTAACCACTCTCAAGTGTATAATACAGTGGAGTTAACTGCATTCACAATGTTGTGCTACCATCACCACCTGCCTTACCAAAACTATGCATAGAGCACCTTTCATTCATTCATCTGTTCATGGACAGGGTTGGTGGAATATCTGTTGATGGATGTGCAGAAGTGCTTTGAAAGCTATCAAGGGGCACCTCACTGAGAGCAAACCCCCTATATTTTTTTCCCTTAGCTTCTTGGCAATAGAGACAAATGGTTCCCTTGTCTTTCTGAGTTTTTCTTAGAGCAACAGATAAACTGAACCCCCATTGTAATGCACACCCAGAGTCGGCTCCCTGATGATGGGTTGCAAGTGGGAGCCTCGTTTCCCATTTGGGTGAAGTGATCAATCCTCCTTAAAAATATAGTGACCCTTATCCAAAGGAGGATGGTGTTCTGATCTCAAATCCCAGGGGCACCCAGGGTCCCTGAGAAAAGGCACTTAGGATAATAAAATCCACCAATACTGTCCCTTTACCATGGCCCCTTGGATGAGCACCTGGGAGAAAGCTGTTAAATTCTTTCTTCTCTGAATGAAAAACCAGGAGGATGCCCTCCCTGCCTTCCTCCGGAATCCCTGGTGGTCTCTTTTCCTCACAGGTCTTTCCATCTAGCTCTTCATGAATCTTGACTCCACTTTCTTCTTTCTCTGTGCATAATAACCTCATGAGATACTTTCTACGCTTTGGCCCAGGCTAGTGTGTGTGTGTGCTTTCAAGCTCCCTCGGTGACTTCCCTGCACTTTGCAGGGAGTCCCAAACCTCTCCAAGGCACCGGCATCATCTTTCCCCAACAGAAGTCCTGGAGGCACATTTTTTGCACCTGCTTTTAACATCTATTGGGAAGGATATAAGCAGAATTGTGCCTA
>JAQZBX010079246.1:0-14006 GCA_029593785.1 Cabassous unicinctus | reverse complement strand
ATCTAACCTAGAATCATCATTGCACCACTGTCATGCCCATCCACTGCAAAACTACACTCTACCACCTTATCATAGATTTTGCCCATATGGGCATGGGCTCACAACCTTCTACTCCCTTTCTGTCTTCTGTAAACCTATCTTCCAGACTCTAGCTCTATGATTCTGCTCAATTTGCTTAATTCATATCAGTGAGCCTGGCTTGCTTCACTCAACATAAGTCTTCAAGGTTCATCCATGTTTTCCCATGTGTTAGTACTGCATTCCTTCTTACAGCTGAAAAGTATTCCATTGTATATACCTGGGTTTGTTTATCCATTCATCTATGGATGGCTATTTGGGTGGTTTACAACTTTTAGCAATAGACAATAATGCTGCTTTTAACATTCATGTGCATATTTCTATTCATGTCCCTGCTTTCAATTCTTCTGGGTATATATCCAGTAGTGAGATTAGTGGATCATAGGGCAGTTCTATAGTTAGCTTCTTGAGAAACCACCAGAATGTCCTCCACAATGGTTGCACCATTCTGCATTCCCACCAGGAGTGGATAAGTGTTCCCATTCCTCCACTTCCTCTCCAATACTTGCAGTCCTCTTTTTTTAAAATAGCCACCAGTCTAATGGGTGTAAGATATCTCATTGTAGTTTTGGTTTGTGTTTCCCAAATGGCTAGTGATGTTGAACATCTTATCATGTGCTATTTAGCCATTTTTATTTCTTCTTTGGGCAAGTGTCTATTCAAATCACTTGCTCATTTTAAAATGGGTTTTCTTTTTATTTCCAAGTATGGGATTTCATTATATATGCTGGATATTAGGTCCCTATCAGATATATGGTTACCCAATATGTTGGCATTATATAATGAATTAGGTGGTATTCCCTCCACTCATATTTTTTGGAAGAGTATAACCAAGATTGGTGTTAGTTTTTTCTGGAATGTTTGGTAGGATTCACCTGTGAAGTCTTCTGTTCCTGGGCTCTTCTTGTGAGGTTTTTATTAACTGATTCAATCTTGATACTTCTGGTTGGTCTGAGTTCATCAGTTGCTTCTTTCTTCAATGTAGGTTGCTTGTTTGTTTCTAAGAATTTGTTAATCAATTGTTGGCTTACAATTTTTCAAAGTATTATCTTAAACTCTTTATTTCTGTGGGGTCAGTGGTGATATCCCCTTCCTCATTTCTTATTTTAGGTATATGCTTCTTCTCTCTTTTTTGTAAGTTTAGCTAAGGGTTTGTCAATTTTATTAATCTTCTCAAAAAAACTAGTTTTTGGTTTTGTTAAATTTTTCAAGGCTTTCTTATTTTCAATTTCATTTACTCTGTAGTAATCTTTATTTCCTTCTTTCTACTATATTTGGGATTGGTTTGGTTTTTTTTTTTCTAATTCCTCCAGGTGTGCAGTTCGGTCTTTGAATTTAGCTCTTTCTTCTTTTTTAATTTAGGCATTTATGGCTATGAATTTCCCACTCAGTATAGCTTTTTCTGCATCCCATATGTTTTGATACATTGTGTTGTCACATTCATTAATTTCAAGGTAGTTACTGGTTTCTCTTGCAATATTATCCTTGACCCACTGATTGTTTAAGAATGCGTTGTTTGACTTCCATATCTTTGTGCCTAATCTGCTTCTTTTCCCCTTACTGATTTCCAGCTGCATTCTATTGTGGTCCAGGAAATTACTTTTTATAATTTCAGTCTTTCTGAATACACTGAGAGTTGTTCTGTGGCCCATCATGTGGTTTATCCTGCAGAAAGAACCGTGTGTAATTGAGAAGAATATATTTCCTGCTGTATTTCAGGGTAATGTTCTGGATATGTCTATTAGGTCCAGATCCTCTAAAATATTATTCAAAGTCTCTGTTTCTTTTTTTATTAATAATTTTATTATTTATTAATTTATTTTTCATATATATTTTAAAAGATGTTTAGATTACATAGATGTTACACAAAAATTACAGGGATTCCCTGATCTCCACTTCCCATAACTCCCATAACATCTCACATAAACCTCTTTCTTTAGTGTGGCACATCACCTGCAATGGATATACACATCCTGGGGCTTTGCCACTAAGCATAGACCAGAGTTCACATCGTAGACCACACTCTTTCCCACACAGTTGTGCATGGTGTATGCTGCTCTAAAATTGCCTGTATTTGTCAACACAACGTCTCTCAGGGCAACCGCCAAGTCCTGAGAAAGCCCATGTATTACAACTGTGATTCCCCTCCCCACACCGAAAGCATCTAGTGGCCACTGGCTTAGCCTCACTGTTAAAATTTCTTCCATTGCTTGAATCACAATACGTTTACAACAGAATACCATTAAGTCCACTCTAGTCCATAGTTCTTCCCCCAATCCTGAGGGGACTGGAATGGTGATGTGGGCTTATATCCCATGGATACGTTGGATGGGATTATCCTGCCTTCAGCTGCAGGCTCTCTCCATTCCCTGGGATGGCCGTTTTCCATCATCTTTGTCTCCTCACCAGGTGACTTGGGTGAGTCCATTGAGCTGTAGAGTAGGAGTTGCAGCTCCACTGAGATTCCAGGCACAGCTGGCACATATGCAGGCCAGAGGCTCCGGTCTCTGGAAGTACACCTACATACTCCAGCCTCACATATAGGTTTGAATAGAAAGGACTGATGGACCCTGTGCAGGGAGGACTTATTTGAGTGCAACTATGTCACTCTCAGGAACACAGATTTCAAAGTAGAGCCCACTGATAGGGCATCAATCTCTGGGGCTATCCTCCCTTATATAGGACCTGGGGGTCTCCATAGCCCTCAGGAGTCCCTCTGTGCGGGGTGATATCCAATTTGATGTTCTATAAGATCCTACTGAGGTGTGCGGAAGCGTTACCTCTGGGATGATCTCCCGACTCTCTTTGAAGTCTCTTAGCCACATGAACTCATTTGTCTTTACCTTTTCCCCCTTTTATTCAAGGGTTTTTTTTTTTCCAGTCATGTTTCCAGTTGGCACTTGATATTAGTCTCTCGTTGCCAGGGAGGCTCATCCCTGGGAGTCATGTCCCATATTGGGGGGAAGGTAATACATTCATATGCTGAGTTTGGCTTAGAGATAGGTCACATTTGAGCAACAAGGAGGCTCTCAAGAGGCAACCCTTAGGCACCCCATAACAGTAGGCCAAGTTTCAATTACAAGAGCACAGACCCATAAGGTTAGTCATCAATAACAAGAACCCAACAGTGGGCTATCCTCTTTTGCAGACACTGCCCCTGCACTTGGGAGACTGCTGCTGCTCCCTTGGAGAATGTGGCAGAGCTCTCCAGGCTGGGAATTCAGTATTCCCTCATTTATTGATTGTTTATTCACTGTGACCATGCCCCATCCCTTGATCATTTGAACAATTTTATATAATTTTCATGGGTATTCAGATGAATGTACTCCCATGAATCCCCCATCCCAGACACCCACCTCCAATGATCCTCTGCAGCCCTCATTGTAACCCTTCTGTGACCTAAACCTTCCTTGAAGATGAAGCCCATATAATAACCAAATACAATTAATAGGAAAATGAAATAATAGTGATAAGCTTAAATGCAAGAGATAAAATACAAGGAAATTCAGAAAAAAAGAATTGAAAATAAAATATAATTAACGGATTGGGACATTCAAAAAAAGAAAATGGGAAAAAACAAAGAATAAATTTGTTTATTCTATTTATACAAAAGAATAAATTGCTTTTAATTATTATTATTATTTTTCTCCTTGTATCACTGCATTATTGGATGTCCAGTGTGTACCATGACACCTTCTGCCTCTCATTCCCCAGTGTCTCCCAAATTTTCATTTAGTTTTCAAAGAAGTTTTAGGTCACAGCAAAGTCACACACGGAATACTAGAGATTCCTATATACCCAAACTCCCCCCCTTCCCCCCCATATTAAAACTTTTTTTGTGTGTGGATGGTAGCATTGTTATAACTGTTATACAGATAGTAAAACATAGCTACTCAACATTCTCAATGGTTTACAGTATAGTTTACATTTTAGATGTTACAGTTTAAAATTTTTTGATGATATTTACCATGTTCTATGTCCATTACTGAAAGGTAATGAAGAACATTTCCCATGATCAATTTTGTTCCTTCCTCCCCACCCCATTTGATTGATTTTGTTCCTTCCTCCCCACCCCCTGGGGCATATGACACTCCCCTGTGGTGGCTCATGGGATGACAAGATTCATAGTTACATGCCCTGGGTATTTAACCTGCCCTTCCTAATCTACCCACCTGTTAACCCTGCACCACCAAACCCAATAATATCTCTACCCACCTGTCCTATCCTTCAATATGTAACTATTCTGTCGAATGGTGATAATAGTGTATTAAAGTCCCCCAATATAATTATAGAGGCATCTATTTTTTCATTTAGTTTTTTCAATGTTTTTATCATGTATTTTGAGGAACCCTGGTTAGGTGCATAAATCTTTCTTCTTGATAGATTACCTATTTTATTAATATATAGTGGCCTTCTTTGTCTCACAATAATTTTGCCTTTAAAGTCAACTTTGTCTGATATTAGTACAACTACTCTCACCCATATTTGGTTATTGTTTGCATGTAAATTTCTTTTCCAACCTTTCACTTTCATTCTTCTTGCATCCCTGTGTCTAAGGTGAGTTTCTTGTAGACCTCATATAGATAGTTCATATTTCCTTATCCATTCTGCCAATCTTTATCTGTTGATTAGAGAATTTAATCCATTAACATTCAATGTTATTAATGTCAAGGAATTACTTACATTAGCTACATTTTCTTTAGGTTTATGTATGTTAAACATTGTTTTTATTTCTCATTTTTTCATTTTTAGTTGTTCTTACACTCTCCTCCAACTCTCTCTCTCCTCTTTTTTCCTTTCAACCTGTAGAACTCCTTTTACTATTTCTTGAAAGTCAAGTTTCTTATTGACAAAACTCTTACTTTCTGTTTATCTGTGAATATTTTGAACTCTCTCTTTTTTTAATTCCAGCTTTGCTTTCTGGAGAATTCTTGGATGACAGTGCTTTTGTTTTAGCACCTTAACTTATAGCACTGCCTTCTTTTTTGTTTGTTTATTTTTCAATATTTTTTTTAATTTTAAAAATATATTTAGATTACATAAAACCATTGCCTTCTTGCCTTCATGGTTTCAGATGTGAAATCAGCACTTAATCTTATTGAGCTTCCCTTGTATGTGATGGATCTCTTACCTCTTGCTGCTTTCAGTATTCTCTTTTTGTCTTGATCATTGGACAGTTTGACAATATATGTCTTTGGGTAGGCCTGTTAAGCTTTATACTATTTGGGGTGCACTGTTCTTCATGGACATGAATGTCCATGTCCCTCAAGGTAGAGTTGGGAAATTTTCAGTCCTTATTTCTTCCAACACTCCTTCTGCACCCTTTCCCTTCTCTTCTCCCTCTGGGATGCCTATAATGCATTTCATGTTGTTATTCAAATCCCTAAGTCCCTTGTGTATTTTTTCTTTCTTTTTATCTGTCTGTTCTTCTAGATGTCTGATTTCAGCTGTACCATCTTCCACATCACTGATTCTTTCCTCTGCCTGTTCAAATCTGCTGTTATGTGCTTCCAGTGTATTTTTTTATTTCTTGCATTATGCAATTCATCACCATCACATCTGTTATCTTTTAAAATATGTTTACAATTTCTTAAATATGTTCTGCCAGTGTCATCTTAATATTCTAAATCTCTTCCTTCAGTTAAGTTGATTAATGGTTATCTGTTTTGACATCTCTGATTAGTTGTTCCATATTCAACATCTCTTACTGTTTTTAGTTTGTTTGTTAGACTGGGTCATTTCTTCCTGTTTCTTGGTATGGCTTGTAAATTTTTGTTGTTGTCTAGGCATTTGTTCATCTTGATGGGTTTATTCTGTTGGTTAGCTTTTTCTTCTACTCTAGGGTTTTATTTTGCTATTGTTTTTGTTTGTGTGGTAAGGTTTAACTTTGACACTTCATTCCTCTTGTTCTATTTCCTTGATGTTATCTACATTCCTTTTGGGGAAAAAATTAGTACCAGAGAAAAGGAAAGAGATGAGAGAAAAAGAATAATAGTAATAATAATAATTTTACGTAGAAGATGAACCATATGAGACCCAGGAAAATAAATAATTAACCTGAGTAAGAAATCATAAGAAGTACAGAGGAATAAGAATTAAAAAAGTGGACTAGAAACAATGAAATGAGAAACAAAATAGAGAAAAATATGTAGAATGAATTAAAAGGTTGGAATGATGAGAAGAGAGTAGAAGAAAAAAAAAAGTGAAAAGAGCATTCAAAAAGAAAGAAAACAGGAAAATAGACATAAATAAAAAGAAGAAAAATTGAAGACCAAAAAAAAGAGGTGGAATGAAAGAGAACAACAGGAAAAGGAAGATAGAAAACTGAAAGAAAGGACAGAAATAAAGTAGATAGGAAAATATTGGTTACAAAAGGTAAACAAAGATAGGGGAAACACAACAAACCAGAAACAGGACAGCTATAACTTAAAGAAAACAACCAAGGAAAATAGCCTTCTGTCTTAGGCCTCTGATTAGCTTCTCAGGCTGCCAGTGTTCATCAATCAATCACCCTGCATCCTGCCCTCTGCAGATGATGTACTGGGTTTCAACAATTAAAATAACGGGAATAAAAGGAATCCTTCTCTCAGGAGACTGGGGAATTGAACCAGTGACCTCATATATGCAAGGCAAGAATTCCTCCACTGAGCTAAACAGTTCCCGTAGGTTAGTTAGCTTTCAGAAAACTATCTGCTCTCTTTCCCTCAGGCATTTTAGACTTCTACACTTTGCTAGAGTCCTGCTAATTAGGTGACTGTCCCCTTCCCTTCTCTAATCTAGTTCCTCTCTTTCCCTGGGGGCCTCTGATTGACAGCCTGCCTGAGCAGATCCCTCCTCCCCTCTCCCTGTTGGGTTGTGATCCCTTCTGAGATTTAAAGGGACCTCATCAAATAGTCTATCATTATTACAGTGTTTTCATTTGAGGCTTCTTGAGATTTACTGGCAATGAGTATATCACCTACACATTGGAGGACAGTTTTAATTGCAAGATGGCATTGTACTCAAGAGATCTCTTATCAGGCTAATTTTAGCATTGTGGCTATACAGTTTTCCACAAAGAAATCATTCATTTCTTAGTCATAGCTCCATAGCCAATTGTTCCCAATTATTCAAAATACAACCCAAGGACAATGGTTTCCTTTTATTTCAAAGCTCTGTGCCTTGCCCATATTTATGAAATTCCTCCTGTTTCCTCCAAGACACTACAATATACCTAAAACAAAACTATAACAAATTTATTAGTTAGGGCTATGTGGAGTCTCTTCTACCAGGGGGCTACTCCCCTGGCACTGTAGGTGTTTCCAAAACTAACAAACCCATAAAAAAAAAAAGAGTGGCTAAGCTGCTTACAGTTTTGGCAGTTTTAAAAACACATCCACAATATCCATTCAGGTAAATCTTAAAGGTACTCACCAGAGTCAAGGAGGAAGTTTTGCTGTTTCCCTTAGAGTTCTGCTGCTGTCTGGACTAGTGACACCCAAGGGCTAGAGGGACCCAGTCCCAGCTCTCAGGACAAAAAGCTCTTATGAGGCCACCTGGCATCAATCTTCTCAGAGACTGCAGTATCCCATCTGAGGTTCCAATTGGAAGGGGACTCATGTGAGTTCCCTAGGTTCTTTTTTTTGCCTGGCACAAAGAATTGGGGTCCAAATTAAGGTTTGGACATGCAAGGAAAAGTCTATTAAGCTAGGGGAGGTGTGTAGAGAGACAAAGTCTCAAATAAGCCTCCCAAAGCAAAAAATGTAGCAACATTATATTGGATTCTATAAGGGTGAAATTCAAGGGGTTTAATTACAAGATTGACAGGGAAGGGTTGCATCTTGCAAATGCTCTATAGCACTGCAAGCTGTAACATGCTTGGTCATAGATTACATGTAAATAAAATGGTGTCTAAATCTCACCCAGAGGTGTAGATTACACTGTTATAGTGAATTGAAATGCAGCTAGGTTCATTATGCTACCCTACTGAGTCTTCATTAAAATCTAGAAAACTCCAGTTTTTGGGTATGTAAATTTTGTGTTTAGCTTCTGACTCCAGCTGCTAACTGATTTCTATTCTGAGTGGTTGGCTAATATTAGCTTAACAGGGCCTAACAGGAAAAGCAAAGTTGGGTGGAAGTAGTTCTTAAAAATAGTCCTTACAAATCTCTTATTTTAAAATAAAAAATTTAAAAAGAGTTTATTACAGGGAAAACAATGCTCATAAATTTTTTAATTTATATTTGTCTCTTGAATGAGGCAGGATTATACCTGCATCAGTTCTTATCCAGAAATTGCTGCTTATCTCATGGGATGAATATTAAACCTAGAATTCAAAATCCAATCAAATCTTAATTATATATGTTGCTAGTTGCAACAGACCTTTTCTTGATAAGTTGTAATAAGACTGCTCAATTTTTTTTGAATATATAGATATGTTTATTACAGAAGTAGTAATAAATTAAGTGAAACACCATGGGTAATTGATGGACTTAATTTCTTATAAACACTTGTTTATTTTTAATCCTTAAGATTTTTTTTTCTTTTAAAGTTTCTTGTGGTCTTTATTTTTTTGTTGTTGTATTGTTTTTATTTTAAAAGATGCTTAGATTACATAAATGTTACACAAAAATTATAGGAATTCCAATGTTCCCCACTTCCCACACCTCCCACAACCTCTCAAATAAACATCTATCATTAATGTGTCATATCACTTGCAATGGATATACACATCCTTGGGCTTTGCCACTAAGCATGGATCAAAGTTCACATTGTAGACCATGCTCTCTCCCACACACTTCTGCATGTTATATGCTGATGTAAAATGGCCTTTATCTGTCATTGTAATGTCACTCAGGATAATTCCCAAGTCCCAAAAAAGCCCCTGTATTACAACTGATTTTCCCTCTCCCTGCCCCAAAAGTGGCCCGTGGCCACTGCCTTCACATCAATGTTGTTATTTCTTCCATTGCTTGAATGACAATTTGTCTACAACAAAATACCAGTAAGTCCACTCTAGCCCATAGATCTCCCCACATTCCTGAGGAGTGTGGGATGGTGATGTCTACTCCACCTCCAAGTGAGAGGGGCCTTATATCTCATGGATAAGATGGATGGGATTATCCTGCCTGCAGCTGCAGACTCTCTCCATTCCCTGGAATGGTCGTTGTCCATCATCATCTCCCCTCCAGGTGTCTTCAGTGAGTGCATTGAGCTGTAGATTAGGAGATGCAGCTCCACAGAGATTCCAGGCACAACTGGCACATGGGCAGGCGAAAGTCTCCAGTCTCTGGAAGTACACCTACAAACTCCAACACCACATATAGGTTTGAATAGAAGGGACTGATGGGCCATGTGCAGGGAAGACTTATTTGAGTCTATCTCTGTCACTCTCAGGAACACAGATTCCAAATGATTGCCCACTGATAAAGCATCAATCTCTGAAGCTATCCCCACTTATAAGGTGGGATAAGGTGGGAAACATAAGGTGTCTCCAGAGCCCTCAGGAGCCCCTCTGTTTGAGATGATATCCACTTTGGTGTTCTATGAGATCCTACTGAAGTGTGTGTAAGTGTGAAATCTGTGGTGATCTCTCAAATCTCTCTGAAGTCTCTTAGCCATATGAACTCATCTGTCTTTACATTTTCTCCCTTTTATTCAAGGTCTTTTTCCAGTCATATTGCCAGTTGGCACTTGGTAATAATCCCTTGTTGCCAGGGAAGCTCATCCCTGTGAGTCATACCCCATGCTGGGGTGAAGGCAATGCATTCACATGCTGAGATTGGCTTAGAGGGAGGCCACACTTGAGCAATAAGGAGGCTCTGAGGAAGCAACCCTTTGGCACCCCATAACAACAGGCTAAGTTTCAATTCAAGAGCAAAGACTCCTAAGGCTAGTCATCAATAACAAGAACACATCAGTGGACTTTCCTCCTTTGCCAGACACTGCCCCTGCACTTGAGGGACTGTTGCTGCTCCCTTGGAAAATGTGGCAAATCTTTCTAGGCTGGGAATTCAGTATTCTCTCATTTATTGAGTGATTTTCCACCCACTGTGACCATGCCCCACCACTTGATCATTTGAACGATTTTTTATATCTTTTATGTATATTCAGGTCAACATTCTCCCATGAAATCCCCATCCCTGACACACCCACCAACAATCCTCTCCTGCCCCCATTGTAATCCTTCTGTGATCCAAACCTTCCTTAAAAATGAAGCCCATAAAATAGCCAAATACAATTAACAGGAAAATGAAATAATAATGATACATTTAAATGTAAGAGATAAAATACATGGAAAATTTAAAAAAAACACTAAAAATAAATAAAATTAAAGGATTGGGATATTCAAAAAATGGTAAAAAATTTAAAAAAATTTTTCTTTTGACACTTTTCTTTTTAACACTGCATAATCTGGTGTCCATTCGGTACCGTGGCACCTTCCCCCTCTCACTCCCCAGTGTCTCCCAATTTTTCAATTAATTTTCAAAGAAGTTTTAGGTCACAGCAAAGTCACACACATAATACTAGAGACTCTCATATACCCAACCTCCTCCCTCATTCCTCATCTCATATTAAAACATTTTTGTATGTGGATGGTAGCATTGTTATAACTGTTATACAGATAGTGAAACATAGCTACTAACATTGTCAATGGTTTACAGTATATTTTACATTTTAGATGGTATAATTTAATAATTTTTGATGATATGTACCGTGTCCTGTGTCCATCACTGTAAGGTAATGAAAAACATTTCCCTTGACCACTAAATACCTTCTGTTGGATTTATTCTGTTGCTCCATCCCCATCCTCCCAGGGCAAATAAAAACCCCGTCTTGACTCATTGGATGACAAGATTCATAGTTACATGCAACAAGAGGTCTTGACATGCTGATTGCCAACCCCATTAGGATCCACATTTGCTCATAAGAGACACCCACCTGTCTGTTTCTGGGTGAATCGGTCCTCCCAAAGATGGGGGTCCATCTCCTTCCACTCACTGCGTGGGTCTCCACCCACTGACACAACACATTATGACAGGATGAACACTGACGCACTCCCCAGAAGCCTGCTCCAGAGGTGCCCCATCCTGAATGGCCCCCAACCAACACCCTAAACCAGTGACACTCCCTTGTTATATGGCCATAAGAGCATTTCCACCCCTGGATTTTCAACCTCATAACCACAAATCCCAAGTTCACCTGGACTCTCTCCCATCTCTCCCGCCAGTATCCTGGGTATTCTAACCTGCCCTTCCTAATCTACCCACCTGTTGACCCTGTACCACCACACCCAGTAATATCACTACCCACCTGTCTTATCCCTTCAATATGCAAGTATACTCTATCAATTTACCATAGATTATGTCGGTTTGGGTGATGGCTCACAACCTTCTCTTCTCTTTCTCTCACTTGTTAATCTATCTTTCAGACAGTGGTTCTCAGAGACTGCTCATTTTTCTTAATTCATATCAGTGAAGTCATATACTGAACATGCTTCAGTGCCTGGCTTGCTTCACTCAACATAAGGTCTTCAAGATTCATCCATGTTAATCCGTGTGTTAGCACTTTATTCCTTCTTACAGCTGAGTAATATTCCATTATATGTATGTACCACATTTTGTTAATCCATTCATTTTTTGATGGGCACCGGGATTGAGTCCAACCTTTGGCAATAGTGAACAATTCCACTATGAACATTGGTGTGCATATATCTGTTCATGTCTTTGCTTTCACACTTCTGGGTATATACCCAGCAGTGGAATTGCTGGATCATACAGAAGATCTATTTTTAGTTTTCTGAGGAACCGCCAAACTGTCCTCCACAGTGGCTGGACCATTCCACAATTCAACCAGCAGTGGATGAGGGCTCCCATTCCTCCACATCCTCTCCAACACTTGTAGTCTGCTGTTTTTTAATAACTGCCATTCTAATGGGTGTAAGATGGTATATCATTGCAGTTTTGATTTACATTTCCCTAATAGCTAGCAATGTTTGGCATTATTTCATATGCATTTTAGCCATTTGTATTTATTCCTTGGAGAAGTGTCTTTTCAGGTCACTTGCCCATTTTTTAAATGGGTTGTTTTCTTTTTATTTTTGAGGTGTAGAATTTCTTTATATATGCAGGATATCAGGCTTTTATCAGATATATGGTTTGCAAATATTTTCTCCCATTGGGTAGGCTTCATTTTTATTTTCTTGATAACATCCTTTGAGGTGCAGAAATTTTTAATTTTGAGGAGATCCCATTTTCTATTTTTTCTTTTGCTGCTCATGCTTTGGGTGTGAAGTTCATGAAACCATTTCCTATTACAAGGTCCTGTAGATGTTTCCCTACATTATCTTTCAAAGTCTTTATGGTTTTGGCTCTTATATTTAGATCTTTTATTCATCTTGAGTTGATTTTTGTATAAGGAGTAAGATGGTGTCCCTCTCACATTCTTTCAGATATGGATATCCAGTTCTCCAAGCACCACTTGTTGAGGAGGCCATTCTCTCCCAATTGAGTGGGCTTGGTGGCCTTGTCAAATATCAGATGACTCTATATGTTAGAATCTACATCAGAACTTTCAGTTTGGTTCAATTGGTCAGTATGTCTATCCTTGTGCCGATACCATGCAGTTTTGACCACTGTAACCTTGTAGAATGTTTTCAAGTCAGCTAGTGTGATACCACCATCTTCATTTTTCTTTTTCAATATGTCTTTGGTGATTTGGGGGCTCTTACCTTTCCGAATATATTTTGTAGTTAGTTTTTCCAGTTTCTTAAAAATAGTGTTGATTTTTAGTGGGATTGCCTTATTAGATCTGTAGATTAGTTTGGGTAGGATAGACATCTTGATGATGTTTAGTCTTCCTATCCATGAACAAGGAATATTCTTCTATTTATTGAAGTCTTCTTTGATTTCCTTTAACAGTGTTGTGTAGTTTTCTGTATATAAGTCCTTTGCATCTTTAACTAAATGTATTCCTAAGTATTTGATTCTTTTATTTACTATTGTAAATGATACTTTTTTCTTGATTTCCTTCTCAGATTGCTCATTATTGGTGTACAGAAATGCTACTGATTTTTGAGCATTGATCTTATAACTTGCTATATTACTGAACTCCTTTATATGTTCTAGAAGCTTTGTTGCAGATTTCTCAGGGCTTTCTAAGTATAGGGACATTTCACCTGCAAATAATGAAGTTTTTACTTCTTCTTTTCCAATTTGGATGCCTTTTATATCTTTTTCTTGCGTCAGTGCTTGAGCAAGTACATCTAAGACAATATTAAATAGGAGTGGTGATAGTGGGTATCCTTGTCTTGTTCCCAATCTCAGAGGGAAAGCTTTTAGGATTTCACCGTTGAAGATGATGTTAGCTTTGTTTTTCTCATATATACCCTTTATCATGTTCAGAAAGTTTCCTTTTATTCTTATCTTTTGCAGTGTTTTTATCAAGAAAGGATGTTGTATTTTGCTGAATGCTTTTTCTGCATCTTTTTAGATGATCATGTGATTTTTTTCTTTCAGTCTTTTTACATGGTGTATTACATTGATTGATTTTCTTATATTGAATAATCCTTGCATACCCAGGATGAATCTCACTTGGTCATGGTGTATAATTCTTTTGATATGTTGTTGAATGTGATTATCAAGTATTTTGTCAAGGATTTTAGCATCTAGGTTCATTAGAGAAATTGATCTTTAATTTTCCTTTCTTTTGGTATCTTTGTTTGGCTTTGGTATTAAGGTAATGTTGGCATCATAGAATGAGTTAGGCAATATTCCTTCTACTGCTATTTTTTGGAAGAGCTTAAGGAGGGTTGCTGTTAGCTCTTTCCAGAATGTTTGGTAGAATTCAGCTGTGAAACCATCAGTCCTGAGCTCCTCTTACTTGGGAGGTTTTTGATGACTGAGTCTATCTCTTTACTTGTAATTGGACTGTTGTGTTCATCAATTTCT
>JAQZBX010079245.1:0-14001 GCA_029593785.1 Cabassous unicinctus | reverse complement strand
TTTTAATTTATTTATTTATTTATTTATTTATTTGTAAAATGATATATAAATAATCAAAACGGAAAAAAATGTTTGGTTTTTATGTTCCCAAATTGGAAGTGAAAAAAAATGCCACTCTATACTTAATAAGCAGGCTTTTTCCAAATTTATTAAGCTGAGCAGATTAAAAATTAATTTCAAAAGTTGTGATTTTGTTAAATATTAAATCTTTCATACAGATTAGAATTTTGGTTCTGACAAACATTTGTCAAAGGCATAAAAGCAAAAGCAAAGAAAAACACACACACACACAAACACCAGTTGATTGCCAGAATCACTGTTTTATCAACTTATATTTCCCAAATTCATTACTTACTTATACCTGCCTATAAAACAACCAATAACTCTATTGTTTCATAATTGCAAGAGTAAAAATGTTTTTGAAACTGAATCACACTGAAAATTTATAATGTATTGCATGAGATAGGGAAATAGCTGTAATCATAGCATTGTTGACAAAGAAAAAACATTGTCAAACTCTAGTACTTCATCAATTTCCATTTGAAGACATCAATTTATGGAATCACCTTATTGCCCATCATAATTAATTGCTCTCTTCCCATAATTTATAACTTACTTATTAGTAATTAGGAGTGCAGGCTTTGAAACAGATTTGATTGAGTGGCTTTGAATCTCAGCTCTACCATTTATTAACTGTGAAGCAGGATTATAATACCTACATCCTAGGGTTAATGTTAGAATTAAATGTAGTACAATGTGAACTATTTGTCCATGCTTAGTGGCAAAGCCCCAGGATGTGTATATCCCTTGCAGGTGATATGCCACACCAATGAAACATGTTTATGTGGGAGGTTGTGGGAGGTGTGGGAATCCCTGTAATTTTTGTGTAATATTTATATAATCTAAGCATCTTTTAAAATATTAAAAAAATATTCTAAAAAAAAATATATATATATATATACACACACATACGCAGGACATATGGAACAGAGTTATACAGGAACTCATGGAGAAAATTATAAATTTCATTGAGAGTTAATAAAGAATTATATTAATTGAGAGATTAAACACATTTATAGATTGGAAGACTCAATATTGTGAAGATGCAAATTATAATAATATATAAAATAATACAAGAATTAAAAAAAGAGAATTAAATGTAGTAATACATGTTAAGAACCTAAAACAGTGCCTGGCACCAAGTGCATGTTCAATAAAGCTTAGCTACTAAAAACAACAATAATAGTAATTTAACATCCTATCTTTATTACATTATCCATAACTGCTCAATAACCACTCCTGGTACCAAGCTATATTAGTCAGGGTTCTCTAGGGAAACAGAACTGACAGAAGATATCTGTAAATAGTATGAAATTTTATAAAATTGTCTCATGTGATCATGGGGATGCAGAAGTCCAAATTCTGTAGGGCAGACTGTAAGCCAGAGACTCCAATGAAGATCATCAATTAGTTCCCCAGAAGATGCTGGCTGTCTGAAGTAGAGATCGAAATTCTCTCTCTGAATGTTGAAATCTGTTCTCCTTTTAAGGCCTTCAACTGATTGGATGAGATGTCACACATTGCTGACCGCAATCTCCTCAGTTGATTGTAGATGTAATCAGCCATAGATGCAACTAACTTAGTGATGATGAAATTCCATGTATTGCAATTAGCCCAGTGCTTGCTTTACCAAACAACTGGACACTATTACTTGGCCAAGGTGGCACATTAGGCTAGCCATCACACACAGGGTGTGTGCTGTTTCAATTACCATAGACCCCATGTGGTAGATTAAATCATGGACCCCAACAAAAGGCATTTTCTTAACCTCCTTTTTGTGGGTGCAAACCCATTTGTAAATAGGACCCTTTGAAGATGTTTTATCAATTAAGGTATGGCTTATATGTGAAAAGGATCTTCTAAGGCTCAACTGAATCAGGATGGGCCTTAATTCTTATTTTGAGAGGCCTTATAAAGAGGAGCCAGAAACCGCAAGAGCAGATACAAGGAGAGAGACATCACCATGTTACAGGAGGCAGAGGTGTAAACCCCAAGGATTGCAGCAAGCCAGAATCAGATGCTACAGACATTGGAAGGCCTTACCAATGCTTTGATTTTGAGCTTCTAGTATCCCAACTGAGACAACCAATTCCCCTTGTTTAAACCAACCCATGTGTGGTATTTATCATGGCAGCTTGGCAAATTAAGAAAGTTGCCTTCTTTCCTTTCATACTTTTTTGCATTGGCAACAACTGGTGAGAGTCCCTGTTATGATTGTTGAGCTCTTTAAAATTTTCCTTATTGTATTGTCTTTCATCTATATCTTGTCTAAACCCAAAAAGAAAACAGTAATGAAATTCAGCAATTTCCCCACAGAATAAGGAATATATTAATAACATGAAAAGATTTGCTTGAATGCCTATAATGCAAACAAGAATTTATGGGGGTTCAGGCTTCTCTAATGAACATGTTTGTGGAACCATATTGATAATTATAAATAATATTAATCTTCTAGACATTTTGTAGAAAGAATGCAGTTATACACCATTGACTACTAGAAGAGATGTTGACAAACAAGGAAAATCTCTTTCTATCATGTCCAAAATGTTTCAGAATGTGTACAAATGCATGTTTCTAAACAAAAGCATTTTCTGTGCCAAAGCAGCCCTGTCTGGTAGGCTGCATTTACTGACCCTTTAAATACACCGTTATGAGATACTTATGGGTGTTTTTATAGTCATTAACACTATCAGTGACGTTACTGTGATTTTTAAACCAATTTACAGTGACCATAAAAAAATGTCAGGAATATTTTCAAGCAAAATTAGTGGAAATAAGTTAGAATCTACCCTAAGTCTAAATTAGGCAAATGAAATGAAATGCCTATAAACATTGGGGAGATTGTGTAAATGTGTGGCCTTAGCTGAATCTCAGGCAGTGGGGAGTGGTGGGGTGTCTTAGTTTGCCAGGGCTGCTATGACAAATACTACACAATAGGTTGGTTTAAACAATAAGCCTTTTTTTAGCTCCCAGTTTCAGAAGCTAGAAGTCCAAATTCAAGGTCTCGACTGGCCATGCTTTCTCCCTAAAATCTATAGCATTCCGATGCTGACTTGCCACAATCATTTGGATTCCTTGACTTTCATCTCTGCCTCCCATAACAAGGCAATCTCTCTCTCCCTGTGTCTGTTTTTCCAGTTTTCACTGACTTCAGGGCTTGGACTCTTCTGGCTGCATCCAAATTTCCTCTTTTAATAAGGCCTCCAAGTCAAAGTGATGAAGGCTCAACCTCATTCTGTTCAGCCACACCTAAATAGGATCTTGGAAGAACTTATTCACATACAAGTTCACACGTTAACTAAATACATATTCAAAGGGTCGTATTTACAAATGGGCTCACCCCCATAGGAAAAAGGGCTAAGATTAAGAATATGTCTTTGTTGGGATCTCTGATTCAGTCGTCCCAAAGCAAGTTTATGTGCTACTTGCCTAACTTTTTGCTCTGTGAACTGAAAACTATAGTATGAACTATACAGATTATATTTAAATCAAGATAAAAGAATGAGATCTCAGGTATTTTCAAACAACTGGGAAATTTGTGTTCATGCTTCCTATGTTGGTTTTCTATTGCTGCTGTAGAAATTACTGCAAACTTAGTGGCTTAAAAGAGTACAAATTTATTCTCTCATATTCCCATTCGTGGTCTTACCGGGATACAGTCAAGGTGTCAGGAGGGTCCAGTTCCTCTCTGCAGGCTTTAGGGGAGATTCTGTTTCCTGCTCATTGAAGTTGTTGGCAGAACTCATTTCCTGGTAATTGTGGGACTGGGGACCCTGTTTTCTTGCTGGCTTTCAGCCGAGGGCCATTCCCACCCTCTGAGGCCGCCCTGAGGTCTTGGCTCAGGGCCCTCTTCCTCCATCCTCAAAGCCAGCAATACAGTTCAAGTTCCCCCTTGCTTACAATCTCTCCTGCCTCTTCCTTCATTGCATTTCTTCCACTGAATTTTCTGCTTTGCTCCTCCACTTTTAAGAGACTGTGTAACTACATTAGGTCTATCTAGATAATCCAGAACAATCTCCCAATATTAAGGTCTGTAACTTTAATTCCCTCTGCAAAGTCTCTTCTAATGTAATGTAACAAATTCACAGGTTCCACAGATTAGCATGGATGTCTTTGATGGAAGAGGCAGGAAGCATTATTTTGGCTATCTCAGTTCTTTACTGTGTTTATTAACTTCATTTGACTAAGAGGTTTATAATACCCATTTTAAATTCCCTTACCTTCAAATATAGTTAATATAGTTGTATAAACAGATTTGAGATTTATGTAGTTCTGTACACTTAAACACCTCTGGTGTCTAATTGGGCTAATCTGATTGATAAGTGTTCTTACCACATCCCTGGAAAAGTCTGGGGAAGAGCCCTGAATTAAACGATAAAAGAGAATCTCCCTAAAGTGAGGGAACAGGGTTGAAGCCTAGCAGGTAAAGTAAATGAAGGGAATAACACAGGAGAATTAGATGAGCACCAGAGGTCTGTTGACCTCCAGCTTATTCCCAGGCTCCCCACAGATGATAAGGCTGCATCTGGTGAAACTGTGAGTGGGACTTCCAATGGGGAGGGAGACAAGGCTACAAGGTCACCACTTTCAGGACCCTGTCAAAATGAAGAAAATAGTGTCGCTTTTCCACTCACCTGTCTCACCAACTCCCCCTTCTATTAATCTTTTTTCCCCAATTTATTTGCAGTAAAATAATATTTTGATCATGATAACTGATGTATCCCAGACTTCCTTATCCCCATTATCTTCTTTTATTTTCCTTTTAACCCAAAAAATTCCTGAGTGTTTTGCTTTCATTTTGTTCTCTTTAAATGACAAAGCAGAAATGGAGAGAAGGAAAACAGATTGGCAGTTCCTTAAGTTAAACATAGTTATCGTATGACCCAGCAATTTCACACCTCAGTATCTACCCTAGAGAATTGAAAACATATGTCTACACAAAAATTTGTACATGAATATTCATAGCAGCATTATTCATATTAGCTAAAAAGTAAAAAGAACCTAAATGTCCATCAACTGATGAATGGCTAAACAAAACAGGATCTATCCATGTGATGGAATATTATTCAGCTATAAAAAGGAGTGAAGTTCTGAGACCTGCTACAATGGAGATGAACCTTAAACATTATGCTGAGTGAAAGAAACCAGGCATAAAAGGCCATGTATTATATGATACCATTTATGTGAAGTGCCAGAATATGCAAATCCATAGAAAGTAGGTTACTGATTGTCAGGGCCTGGAGCGGTAGAATAGGGAGTGACTAATGTTAATGGAGTTTCCCTTTAGGGTGATGAAAATAATCTAGAATTAGATAGTGGTGATGGATGAACAATTTTTGGAATATACTAAAATCCACTGAATTGCACCTTTTAAAAAAGTAAACTTTGAGGTATGTGAATTATATCTTGGTAAAGCTGTTGTTAAAAAGAAATGCAGAGATGATGATGGACAACGGCCATCCCAGGGAATGGAGAGAGTCTGCAGCTGCAGGCAGGATAATCCCATCCATCTTATCCATGGGATATAAGCCTCCTCTCACTTGGAGGAACAGTGGACACCACCATCTCAGACTCCTCAGGATTGGGGGAAGAGCTATGGACTGGAGTGGACTTACTGGTATTCGTTATAGATATATTGTTATTCACACAGTGAAAGTAATTACAACATTAATGTGGAGCCAGTGGCCACCGGACATTTTAAAGTCAGGGAGGGGGAAAAGCAGTTGTAATACAGGGGCTTTTTCGGGACTTGGGAATTATCCTGAGTGACACTGCAATGACCATAAAATATAGGCCATTTTATATCATCATATAACATGCAGAACTGTGTGGGAGAGAGTGTGGTCTACAATGTGAACTATGGTTCCTGCTTAGTGGCAAAGTCCCAGGATGTGTATATCCATTGCAGGTTATGTGCCACACTAATGAAAGATGTTTATGTGGGAGGTTGTGGGAGGTTGTGGGAGGTGTGGGAGGTGGGGCATATGGTAATCCCTATATTTTTGTGTAACATTTTTGTAATCTCAGTATCTTTTCAAAAATAAAAAAAATTATTAATTAAAAAAAATGCAGAGAAAGGAAAAGGTCAAAGCTTGCTTGAGACTCATGACAGATATTTTAAAAGAAAATACGACTGAGTTCCAAAAGTATAGGCACAGAGAGTTTTAAAAACTCTGCCTTGAGGGACCCCAGTATATAGAATAGATTTGATTACTCAGAGCCATGTAATCATATCCTTCTATTCCCTAATTCAAGCCTAGGACTGGGTATAAATAAAACCTGTCTTAATTTTGAAAAAGGGAGAGTTAAAGATAGATATTGGTGGATAGGTAAAAAGGGCCTAGCAATCCCCTCCCATTAAAGAATTCCATTACCCACTTATCCTTACCCCTCTGATACAGTGATCCTCTGAAAATTAGGCTTTCTCCCAGGGAACAAAGTTACATGTGGACAGTTGGGGGTATGAACTGTATTCCCCAAGGCATAAATTCCCAGCATTTAGCAAAAGAGCCACTTAAATAGTAAGTGGAGTGATTAGGCAAAGACGTTACACCTATAGCCTGAGATTATTTCTTACTGCAAATTCATTCACAGTGTCCATTGTGATCCTTGCTAGGCCAGGAGGTTTCTAAAATGAATAAAGTAGTGTGTCTGCCCTCCAGGAGTCTCATTGTAGCTGGGTGGACAGTAATGAAAATAAAATAGTCTGATATAAGTAAATATGGAGGTGATAGAATGTTGACATGGAGGAGGATTGTTGCTCTTGAGTATGGGGAATGATTTCTCACGCTATAAGCTGCCCTGTTCAGACTCCTTTTTCTGCCTCATTAAAATGACTCTTTGGAAAACTATGGGAAGAAGTTTTAGTTTCCATCTATAGCCCCCTTTTTATGCCCATGTTGCATGATTGCCTGTTAGCAAATTTAATGCTCTGAGAATATCAGCAGTATTGAAAGCCTACCAAAATTTAGTCATCTCAGCATTTTCCAAATTTTGTTTTCACCACCAAACCCCCACTTTTTTTCTTAAAGGACTCCCTATTATCTCCATGGGTTTCCTTTTGGTAGAACTTTATGCAATCATATAACCAAAACTGGAAACCATTACGGTAACTTTCAAGATTTGTCTACTTCTGGGAATTCTGATAGTGGCAGGTGGTTGATATTGCTATTAATTATAATTGTTGCATGCTAAATATATATCCTTCTTTATGAGTTAGTGAAAGGAATATAGGACCTGAAACTTCAAATCCTGAATTTCAGTGCTGGCATTGCTACCAACTTTTAGTGAGACCTCTGATAAGATATCATGCCTTTTGGAACATGAGTTTTCCATCATTTATAAAATGGTAAAACTGGACTGTAGAATCTTCAGGTTTAACTTTGAATGTTTGAAGGAAGTCATGCCCTGTCTAGCTCTCATATTTTCTTGTCCTTGAAAGAAAATGAAGTAGAACATGGTAGTTAACAGCTCAGGATTTGAAGTGTTGACTACCTACTCCCTAGAAAGCTACCAGACTGTTGATAAAGCAAAGTCATGTTTATTGCTTCCTGCAGTAAGGGTACTACCATCCTGACAGAGTCTTAGTCGTGTCTTTGGAGGCGGAGGTCAAGGATAGATATTTTTAAGATTTGGGAGTCTGGCTTCAGATACTTCTTTCATTGGGGAAGGTTCTACTGGAATCAGGGTAAGCATGTTATATAATAGTTTTATATTGGTAAAGACAGTACGAAGGGTTTTGAAGCATGTCTTTTTGAGTAATCAATCATTTTGATGAGAGAGGTTTGCCCAGATGGGCCATCCGTTGTCCTGAGAAGGGGCTATTTACCCTATGAGAGACCCATTTTCTTGAAACTGGGGTCATCTGTTATGCAGACAGATGGGTTTTTAGGAATTTCCTGAAATAAACCAAAAAGTTATATCCAACTTTACCTTTCTGGGCAAGAATTTCTGAAATAACAAAGTCATATCAGTGTAGATGGTTTTAGTTCTTGTTCCTTTAAGTTGGGTAGTTGGCAGCAAGTTGTTATCTGGAGTTGGACCAAGTTAGAATCTTCTAGTCTTTGATTTTCCAGCTTTGTTGGAAAATCATTCACATGTTCTGATACCTAGTGGGAGACGTTTGTTGGCATCACTTCCAGCCACATTCAGAGATAACCCTTGGCTCCTATGTCACAGGCCACGATGAAAAGTAAAACCTGTCAGCCTTTCTCACTCCCTGCCCCAACTTGCAGAAAAAAATAGTACAACCGTAGAGTTGCAGGTCCCCCAGCCTACTCTGACTGCTGAAGGCAGCCAGCCCCATAACTGGTGCTGTTAGAGCCAATTTTATGTTAATCTTTACATTCCAGTACCTGCATCCTCAGCAGGCACCTCCTAATCTTAACGTTTATTTTGCTGGCTACTGTACCTAGCACCACCTCAGGGAAACACTGCCATCCTGGGATGTTTTGCTGATGCCACCTTTCTTTCTAGCATATTATATAGCATTGTGTCTGCAAATAGTGCCTCCAAAAAATCAACACTTGCGTTGTAAAACAAAACAAAACAAAAAACAACCCCCCCAAAACACAAAACAAACAAAACCCCATATATTTATTTACTTATGAGAAACACCACTCTGAACCCCCCACCCCCAACAGGTTCCTGCTATTCACACTGCACAGTTAATTTCCCAATTTTGAGAACAAAAAATGGCTTTAGTGAGTTTTTAACACCAGTGCTTCTACTATTCCATTGACTGATTTTGGAACCCACTAAGAAGTCTCTTCCCTGCTGGGAAAATGGGGTGAGTAGAACCAGGGAGCAGCAGTCTTCCAGCTAAGCCCCTTTGGCTGCTGGGTTGCAGTTAGCCCCATTCAAAACCATGGCTCTTGCCAATAGGTATGCATTCTTTTTAAACTCCTCAATAATCACTTAGCTATTCAGATGTAGGGGGAAGTTTCAATTGCCCTGCTTAAAGATCCTCCCAAATGTGAGAGTGGAAAAAGAAGTAACAATCTCCAAAGAAGACTGACAAGAAAGATGCAGTAGGAAAATCCAAAGAAGTCCAAATTTCTCACCAATAACCAGTTTGTTCTTGATTTACTGTGTAGTGATATTGTAACAGAGCCTTCACATTGACTGAATAGGACATGGAGGCTTCTATCTTAGCAGGGAACATCATGCCTGCCATTTGATATCAAACTCTGAAAGCTAGCTTTAACACATTGATGGATATGCATGAGAAAGGTAAGTGGCTCTTTGAAATTGCCTGGAAATTGTTTATGCTTCAATAAGGAGCTAGCACAGAAGTTGGTAAATAGTCTGTTAGATGATTTGTGCCTATATTCCCTGATAGTTTTTTGTTTTGTTTTGTTTTTTTCCATTAAAGGTATAGATCACCTCAGCTATAAATTCCAGTTTACAGGATTCAATCAAGAGTGCCAGATCACAGTGTCTGGGTACTGGTGAGAAAGGGTGGGACCAATAGCCTTGTCCTTTCTCATCACTGTTATTGGTACACAAACCACTGTCATTTGCACTTGAGGTGATGTCCATAATGGAAGAAGGCTTGAACAGAAGACTTAATTGATTTGCTTTTCAGTCATTAGTTTACAGCATTGTGGCAAAACTATTGAAGATTTTCTTGATGCCTTGCAAATTTCACTGGGAAGCCTCCTACTTTGCAAAAGCAGGTTCCTTCCTCCTGATGCATCTTTAAAGCCAATTCCTGAGACACCCGGGTTCCAAAGTGAGAGTTTGTATGAGCATTGGAGCACAGTGGCTTCTCTGATCTGCAGAAATTCTAGTATTTTATAATGTTGGCGTGCTAATTAATAATCAGAGTGGAGCTTAACACAGGTTACTTACTTCATTAATAAACATTAAGATGCTGAACAGGACAGGGATGAGGTTGCAAACCAGGGTCATACACAAGGATTTGGGATCCAGTTATCCAGAACAAAGGTCAGTTACAAAGCCTTTCATATGGAAATTAAATACAGGTGGGTTGATGGTTACCATCCCAATGGTAAGTATACAGTAGGGTGAGTTCAATCTAGAATTACTATCACAATAGTAAGTACACACTAGGGTGAGGTTAAGTCTAGAGCAACCATAAACAGGGATGGGGCGACTCTAGCCAGTAATTTCTGGTATTAACCTTTTGCTATTTTATAATATAAAGGACTGTATGAAATGATTTAGTAATCATAATTATTAATTCTTAACCCTCGGTTATAAATCCAGTGCTCTAAGTGATTTTAGGAACTCCTGTTGAAATCCTTTCTTTTACTGGTGTCTGTTCTGTATTTAAATTTTTTACAAATAGCTGGAAGTAAAATAATGAAAGGAAAAAAAAGATTACTTTTCCACAGAGAATGCTGCTGAGTCTTCTGTTTGACTTTTCCAGAATCAAATCTGTTTTCTTTGCCTTAAATTTCTTTTCTGATAAATGAAGGGCAGTGATTACTTTAAAAGGCATGTGTAGGATAGTAATTTATGAGGGGTCAATACAGCACGATGTTAAAAAGCATGAATTGTGGAGGCGTGCTGCTGCAGTTTAAATTGTGAGTTCCACACTGACATGTTCCACTGCTAGTTGCCTCAATTCTCATTGTTTTGCTGTCCCTGTCTGAGCACGGAACTAATGAAATACCTACCACATAGGATTGTTGTGAGCATTAACTGATGAAAAATGCTTAGGACAATGTCTCGTAAAAAATATTCCCGAGGATTACTATTATGGCTGTGGCTGTTCATTTGAAAAGGCAAATGAACCTTGTCGGTCCTCTATGCCAGACCCTCCCTGCCCTATCTCTTGCCTTTGTCCCCCCACCACCACACAAACACACCTATGCTGACATCTCAGGGACCTCTCTGAAGTGTCTCAAATCTATTACATTGTCCCTGGCATTTCTGTGTCATGTGCATGCCAAGTGAAATGACAGATTCCATCACTGAACTTATATTAGGAGGCCCCGGGAACTGAATCTGAGAACTCTGATGTGGGAGGGAGGTGCCTAATCGCCTAAGCCATCTCTGTTCCCTGCTTGTTGTGTCTCATTATTTTCTTCCTCCTGTGTCTCTTGTTGTGTCACCTTGTAGCATCAGCTTGCTGGGACTTCTGGGCAGAATATTTTAATAGGTCAAGATCCTTTTTCCAGCTACCAATGAATAGATGAGAAGAGAGATAAAGGAAAAACTCTTCATTTTTTAAGCAGAATTTAGAAGGACTATAAAGGAGCCAGAAATTGCTGGGTTTGAAAATAAAATAGTCTTATACCAAGTATTTTTCCAGAACATTTCTTAAAGTAATATGTGGTTTCAAGACAAATATCAAATCCAGATGATATAAGTAAAAGTATGGCCTCAAGGTAAAAGTCTTCAAGATATTGTAATAAAAGTTTTTAATGAGTTCTCAGATATTTTAAGAGCATGTTTAGTATGACATATAAGAAATTTAATGGTGTGGTTCTTAGTGCTTCTTTCTTTCTTTCTTTTATTTTTTTTTTTTGGTTTAAAGATTGATTTTATTGCTAAATGGTGAACATATTAAAAAAACATAGAATGACCATCACTCAGCTTTTAGTAAGTCCAAACCTTTCACATTTGCTTACTTGTTTTAACAAAATAATACTTTACAAATACAGCTGTAGCCTCCTCTGTGTATGTCTCAATCCCATTTATCTCCTACCTCTCCAGAGGTTAAGAACAAGCTGGATTTTAGTGTTTATCATTCTCATGCATACTCTCACACTTTTACTATATGTTTAAGCATCTATTAACAATTTTTTAAAAAATGTTTTAAAACTACTATATCTTATCTTAGAGTACCTATCATTGGGCCACCTTTTCAATCATTGGTTTTAGATTTATCCAAGTTAGTATACATACTCCCAATAATGCACTTTAACAGCCATATACTATGAATGTACCACAGTTAATCCATTCTTCAAATGGACATTAATTCCTGGTTTTGGCAATTAAAGATAGTACAATGAACCTTCTGTACATATCTCCTTATATATACATGCAAGAATTCTTACAGTATATAAACACCCAGAGGCAGAATTGCTGGGTTACTGTATAAGCATCTTAAATGAACTAAGATGTTAGCTACTCTCCAAATAATATGAATTTACATTTTCATCAGCAAAATATATGAGAACCTACAGCTCCAGGCTCAGCAACATGTGCAAGTGTCTGGTTGTTGTTTTTTTCTTTTCACTTTTGCCCCTCTGATTGGCAGTAAAATGGTATCTCAATGTTGTTTCAATGCACAATTCTCTAATTACATATAAGGGTAAGCATCTATTCATGTGAATCATTACTCAGAGAGCCTCTTCTGTGAACTGCCTATTATATCCTTTTCTCGTTTTCTTGATTTATATGGAGCCCTTTGTCAGTTACACGGTATGCAAACACAAGTTTGAAGTTTTAGTGCACACAAATCTATCAACCTTTCCTTTTTGTGCTTGTCTAGTCCAACTTTTTCCTAGTTTTGCTTTTCATGTATATAGATCTTTAATCCATTCTTTATAATGAGTCACAAGGGGGGAAAAGTGGTCACATTCAAGAAAGTAAACTTTCTAACAACTTCAGCCTTTGATGGAAATGGTAGTCCATTTCTAGGTTATATTTCCAGGTTATATTTAACATGCATGAGTACAAAATACTGAAATAGTATGGTTCATGCACTTTTAGAAGGAAATTTAATTTTCACTATCACCTAAACACTACTACCTAGGGATGTTACTGCCTACTTCAACAGCAAAACTATTCATAATAAGTTATAGACATGAGAAAGTTTTTGCAAGAACCTAACTATAAAAGAAGCCTAAAAATATAATGAAGGAGAAAAGGCACTGGGTTTCAAGTAGTAGTTGTGCTACACCTGAACACAAAGTAATTTCTTCACCTTGATTTTATGGCCAAAAATTAGGAATTTCAACAGAAAAGTCTGGTAACTTGAAGACCTGTCATAATTCTTGTCATTTCTGAAATAGTTTAACTCAGCTGTTTTTACATCAACTAATGTATACTCATCAACTGTGTATTCTTCATGAAGAGACTTCAAGGGCATTTGATTTCTTTAATAAATTATGACACAATTTGTGCTTATACTTCATTTGTTTCATGTAATTACAGGTTACTTTCACCTTTCAAAAAACCATTCATTTGATTTAAAAATAATACACTCATGGATGATACACTATTTCTATTAGTATTAATGTACCACATTTCTCTAGGTGTTTCAGATACTAATTTTCCCTCCTGTTATCTTTGAATCTTCAGCTTTTAGCTTCATCTACTCTAAAACTCACTTGACACTTTTGTAATTTTTCCCCATGAGTTGGCTCCCTTATCTGTTTGCTCATTGTTTGCTCATTGTCCTTGCTTGCTGTCTGCTTGTTGTTTTTGTTTGTTATCTGTTTATTTTCTTTAGAAGGCACCAAGAACCAAACCTGCAACCACCCAGGTGGGAGGCAGGCACTCACCTGCTAGAGGCACATCCACTTCCTGTATTTGTTTTAATAAATGGGTTTTATGTTATGGCTCTAAAGATGCTATAGTTGCATATCATTTGTGTAATTCTGATATAAGCATGACAAGTTCTAAATCTCATTCTAAACCAATGAAATATACCAGACATCCAATATTTTTTAACCCTTGTAAGTTAAATATTCTCCCATGGGTGTAAATAGAGTATGTAGTGCAGAAAATTCCCCAAAGTATAATTATAAACAAAACAACTGAGACTATTCTGACATTAATCAAACAGAAATAACAAATTTTTGAACCATACCAAAATGGTATGTAACAAAGCATAACAAAATTAATGATAAATATCCAGTAATGCTTTAAATAAAATATTCACAATAAAGGATTTCCTACCAGTAAACTTTTATATATCTCTTCCTCACAAACATAGTTTTTTTTGGGTTTGTTTTTTTTTTT
>JAQZBX010079243.1:0-14009 GCA_029593785.1 Cabassous unicinctus | reverse complement strand
GTTTATCAATCAATTGCCCTGCAAGGTTCTATCTGCAGGTTTTGAAGCAGATTTTAGCTATTAAATTAAATTAAAAAGAAAAATTCATTTTTTATTTTTTAAAATGACTGTCTTTTTTTTTTGGCGAAATAAGGGGCCCAAAAGAAGTCCTCTTCTAGACCATCCCCTTCACCGAGGGGACCCTAACTAGGCTCGTGGAAACTAATCAAGCACTTCCCACTTCCTGGCCTTCCCAGGGGAGCTGAAGCTCTGATGCTTGTCAGTGCAGAATGATAAAAGCAGCTGACTCTGCCCCCTCTGGAGCCAAGCCTCAGTGTCACCAGGCTGCTGGGTAAATCAGGCTTCCTCAGTAGATTCGCCTCTCCCCTCAGTCTGGCGCTGCTTGAAGCCGGCTTATCTGCTCCCCAAAGCTGTGAGGGGGTCCAGACAGCCAAATCGACAGAAATGAAACCCCTCTCCACCTTCTGTCACAACCCTCCCTCTCTTGGAGAATGCTCCCTCTCACTGGTTTGCTGGCGGGGGTTGGGGTGTATCCCTGGGCAGCTAGGTAAATCAACTTCCTCAGCAGATTTGCCACTCCCCTCAGCCTGGCGCCACTTCAAGCCAGCTATTTTGTTCCCCAAAGCTGCAAGGGGTTCCAGGCAGCCAAATCCACAGAAAGGAAACCCCTCTCAACCCTTCACCAGAACCCTCCCACTCTCGGAGAACGCTCCCTCTCACCGGGTTGCCAGCGGGAGTCGCAGCTCAAACCAGTCTTTTTCCCTGAGGGTGGGGCTCAGCCGTCTGTGTTAACCTCTATGGGCAGGATTAGAACTCATGAATCTCTCCCGAGCAATGTCAAGCTCCCTCCAGATAGATGTTCTCAAAGGTTCTCGCTCCGTGCGCCCACAGCACAGACCCCCGGGCAGGACCCTGTCCTCAGAGGGTGAGTCAGCGAGTGCCCTCCTAAACCGATGCCATCTTCCTTCTCTCATTATCTTTTAAAACAAGATTTAATTCCCTCTATCAACATAAGGAATCAGAGATTCTGTTAATATCAGAGTAAAGATTGATGATCTTTTGTTTCAGTGAGGAAACCAATGTTTCTGGGAAGACATGCCTTCCAGCAGGGAGGGCATGGCACACTGTGCCCCTGGTGACTTTGCGTAGTACTTAAGTAGAGTCCAGATGCTCATCTGTCAGGGACTATGGATAAAGAAATACCTCACCTTTTTATTCATTGAGAAAATAGTGTTAACTAGATCTAAAACCTTACCTGCCTTTGTACTTGTCTTCTCAGAAATCCTCCTGTTTCAATGGAAGGGGTGTTTCTGCTTCTAGCAAAAGCCAGCCCCTCTACTTTGTTCTAGATTCTATTCCCTCTCACCTTCAAGGCTTTTGCTATTTCAGTTGTCCTCCATTTCTCTGCATCCTTACTGAGCCAAACTTCTCAAAAGAAATGTCCACTTTCTCTACATTCTCATCTTTCATTCACATTTTCTAAGTTGGCTTCTAACTCATCATTCCATGTTGAACCCTTTGCAATATTTGACACAGTTTACAACTCCTGCTTTCCGATACTGCCTGGTGTTTGTTATCTTTTGTGTAACAAATTGCTCCCAAATTTAGTGATTTCAGATAACAGACATTTATTATCTCATACATTCTGAAAGTCAGGAATCTAGATATGGTTTAGCAGATTGGTTGGGGCCAAGCATCTCTCCTGAGACTGGGGCTGTATCATCTGAAGGCTTGCCTGGGGCTAGAGGATCCTCTTTCAAGAAGGCATCACATGCTACTGACTGGAGACCTCAGGGTCTCTCCACAGGATTGCCTGACTGCCCTCAAGACATGGCAGCCAACTTTCCTTAGAACAAGTGAGCTGGGAGAAAAAATAAGACAGAGCTGCAGTGCCTTTTTATTGCCTCATTTCCTAAGTCACACAGCACCACTTCTGCTTTATTTTATTTATTAGAATTGTGTCACTAAGTCCAGCCCACACTCAAGGTAGGGGAATTATGCTCTACCTGAAGAGAAGAGTATCAAAGAATCTGTAGACATGTTTTTAAAACCAGCCAACCCTCGCCTCTTATTTTGGTTACATTAGTTTCTTCTGGGTTTATTTCCTACTTTACTGATTGCTCTTCATCTGTACAATGCTATTCTCCCCTTATGTCCTTGTCCTCAGAAACTTAATAGTTTATTAAGACTAATCCTGGTACCTTATCTCCTCCCCACTTCCTTCTTCTCCCTCTCCCCTTGTGCTTTCTCCTCCTTCTAGTCTCTTCAAATGCTATCTATTTGACAGTATTCCCAAATTTCCATCTTTAGTCCTGGTCTCTTTAAATTTATGTATCTGCTTATTTCACCTTTCCCCTTGGATATAACACAAACACTCAGATTTTACAGAGCTAAATCTTAACTCTTGGTCTTCAAAACCTGATATGCCTTTAGTTTTCTCAATCTCTATAAATATAGCACCTCCACCCCTGTTGCTGAAACCAGAAACCTGAGGACCATTTTTTTTAATCCTTTTTCCTAATCACCACTGCACATATCTGTTCTTCCGTTTTTGAAACTTTTATTGTATCATTTATCCTCCTTCTTCACTCCCTTCTCTCCTTTCTTCCCTTCATTCCCCCTCCTTCTCCTCCTCAAGCAACAAAGAAAAAAAAAATCTTGACATTAACAAAATTATTTTTCTCATATTTCCTTTCTCTTTCTGATTTTATCCTACATGCTTCATTTTACTACTTGCTTTTTCATGGTTTACATATAATTTTTATTCCACATTCTCTCCTTTTGGTTTAAATGAAAAATATAATTTATTGTCTCACATGGTTAAAAATGACAAGGGAAATGGCCAGCTCAATAGCTCCAGGATGAGTCTCTCTTTCTCTCCATCCCTCACCTCTGCTTTTCTCTTGTCGGTTCCAATTTGGGTAGGACTTTTGCACTGTGTAGGCTTAATCAACCCAGCTTTGTGAAAAGCAGTTTTCTTTCCATTCCTTATTGCATTATGCTCCTTCTAGATTCACTTACATTTTTTGAATATCATTGATAAGTTTTACTGAGAGACTAAATGTCTTTATAGTTTAGTTGAGTCAGTTATAGATTGACTGCTATATTCTCAGCCCTTTCAAAATATTATTCCACTAGCTTCTACCTTCTATTATTGATGCTAAGAAGTCAGCTGTCAATCTTTCATTTCTTTATAGATAATCTCTCTTTTCTCTTTGGCTGCCTTTAGGATCTTTGCCTTTGTTTTTCTGCATTTATATAGTGATGAGGGATGAGAATGGTAAGATAGGGGTGAGCCAGCAGGCATAAGGTCAGGCTAGATGGGGTACAAAGGTCAAGGATAAATTTTCCCAGGATGAGTCATGTGGAACTCTTTGATCTTAAAAGTGAAGGGCTTAAAATTTCTGAGCTGATGGAATGAACTATCGGAGGTGATTTAAATAGAAGTTTACCTTGTTAGAAAATGAGTGATTAAAATTTTATCATTTTTGAGCATCATATTTAGGACATTAGAGAAATCAGCACAGTGCATGTTTTCTTTTAATTGCTTTGCTTAAACTTATGTTGTTTATCTACTTGACTCTAATTTGTATTATTTTTGCAAGGGATATATCTTTAATCCTTGGAATCCTTAAGGATGGAAGTGGTTCATAAATAGACATTGGTATTGAGTATACTCCTCAGGTGATACTGAATTTTTTGCCCTAAAAATACTTTATATTTCAGAGACTGCACTTCTAGAAACTCATTTCATTCATTTCCCCCTAGCACAAAGCATTACTGGAAGATTCCTTGCTTAAATATCTGTAGAAAATTATTCCCTGATGTCCATAATTTTCAATAGACCATAAATCTTTCAAAGTTCTCTAAGAGCTAACTTAATCTTTTTTTCAGTTGCAATATCACCTCACAAACTGTCATCAGTAAAAAAAATCATGTTCGTGTCATTCCTATATTAGCCCTTTATCTATTTAAAGAAAATTATTAAGTTTCCCTGGAGGAGCCTTTTCTTTTCTAGGTTAAAAAAGCCCAATTAAAAAATATTTTCCTCATGGGGAAATATTTCCTAATCATTTTCATTGTTCTTTCCTGGACCCCCTCCAAATTCTAGGTATCACACTTCAGTTGCTGGGCAATTAATAAAAACTTGACTAGTGCTGAGTGGGAAGGGAGGTTGACCCATGGTTCTTACTTCCATGACTAATTACAGATCTTTGCTATCATGCAGAGCCTATTTCCAATGAGAAATAATCTAGATTCAAGCAGTCAGAATTTCCTTTATTTCTTCAGAGCCTCAAAAACACTCCCAGTACTAGATCAGCTCAACAATTCAGCACTAAAACTATGATTATTTCTCATGGGAAGTCTGAGAGATTTTGCCAATGAAAGTGAGCACCTTCTTTTAGGTTGATTTCCTGGTTCATCCTTGAAAGCATTGCAATGCTTAAGCTGAAGTTTTATATACCTTTGAGATACTTATATTTGTCTTTGCTTACTTATTTTAGCTCCTGTCTATTCTGTCTTCCTTTTGTCTGAAGCCAAAGCCTCATGGTTAGGGTCTCTTTGTCTAGGACACACATGACCTCTTCTCAGTCTCCGTGACACACCAAGCCACTGAAAGCTTTGCACAGCAATTACAGTATTTCATTACTTAACATCCTGAGCAGTGGATCTGGTGAAATTTGTGGTTCTCCTTGAATATTCAGGTCCTGGACAACCTGGAGGGCAGAATGCTCTATAACACCCTTTCCTCAGAAGAGGCCTCTGCATTGCCTAAGTTAATTCTGTTCCCTCTACACTCAATGTGTTTTCTCCACAGAGCACTGATCACTTCAGTTCCTTAAGGGCTCTGAGAATTGGGCATGAATACAATTCATTAGCCCTGATCAACAAATGCATTCTCTACAATGATGACTTTAAAAAATCGAACCACATTAATGAAAATAGTATGCTAACACTTATCACTAGATTTTTTGGAAAAAAAATTTCGACCCTATTAGCTTAATTTCAAAATTAATAAATGCCCCTATATCCAGCAATGGCATAGTCCTCAATCTCCTCTAAGGGTTAAATTCCTTGCTGTAAACTCTGCTCTGAGTTATTGCTGTTTTAGCATCTTTGTATTTCTGGAACTCCATGTCTGACACTGCTGGAGAGATTATCTGCAAACAGCTGGTAAGGAACATCTGCCTTATAATTTGAACAAGTTTTTCTGATGAGCTGAAGTTCTTCATTTTAGATAAAAGTGTTATTATTGGTCTTTGGAATAATTTGTCTGTTAGCAGAAGCTCATTGTTGTTGAGGGAGAAATGAGGACACGATATATGCATCATGATAGGATTTACTTTCTTCATCCCATTTTAAGTCTCATTTTCTCCTATGGCAGGGAGCTAGAATGTGTCAAAGACCTAATAAGTGCCTGAATTTTCAATAGACTATGTCATTTCATCCACAGGATATCTTGAAAGGTAAGTATTTTTTTTCTTTTCTTTTTTTTTTTACATGCAGAAATGGATACTCGGGAAAGCTAAGCAATTTGTTCAAGAAGACATTTGAACAAACTGAAGATTCAAAAAGAGAAACTTCTAGACCCAAAGTCCTGTTAATTTTTCTGAATTAAGTCAGAGCTAGAAAGGACCTTATTGAGGTATGATCTAAATGGGTTCACTTCTAACATTTGGGGAGTCTAGGGCAAGAATACAAATGGAGGCCTATATACCATTTGTCTAAATATTTAGCGGTTATAAGTCAAGCCAACACACTGTAAGTAAAACATGCTGTTCTCCTACCTTGACAAGGCTACCTTCACAACAACTTGAAAGGCCAGAATTGAATCTGGAATTCTTGGACTGCTCAGAGTTCAAGGCCAGCATGTGGTGGCTTGGGGAATGGGCCTGAAGCCCTCTCTCTTCCCTCAGCCCTGCCCTGCAAGCGGCCTTGCATGGACGCATGTGGACTTACCAGTCCATATGTCCAAATGCCATCCATATTCCCTGATAACAGCATCCCTTGGCCACCTGTCTCTTGGCCCCCCTTCAGGCTGAAGGTTGCACATGATTAGGATGTAGTCCTCCCCTGGGAGATTGACCCAAGAGAAAAGTCTGCACTGGCCCTGCAAGCAAGCTTATGGCCATTTTGGCAGGAATTTTGAGGATCCCAGGGGTCTGAATGACTAGAAAGTGAGGGCTGTTGTCTTCAGATAAGTAAGATTCCTTGACTTTGGTTATGATCACTCACCCCAAGGATGCTGGGGGATATGTCCAAAGGAGATCCAGAGTAGGGCTCAGGGCAAGGCCTCTATTGCTCAGGTCTAAAGATGGAACTGGATTGAGATAATTCACTTCATAGATAAGAAAATGGAGGCAAGAGGGGTAGTGTTTGCTGAGTTACATGGCTGGTTAGTGGTTGAGCAAGGACATCCTGATTCCCAGCACTTTTCATAAGGAGGCTGGGTTGTTATAACATGCATTTCTATAAATCCACCCCAGGAATGACATCACAATCCTTTTCACCAAAGAGCTAAGAAACCTGACCTTGGTATCATTTCTACTTGAAGTCTAAACCAGGTCAGGTGTTCTTGAATGAACAACCACTTATTGTTTTAGGTGACATTGCAAAGCAATCAATATCTCAGGAGATTTCTAAAGGCTAATTGGAAACTTTTGGGGGCATCAATCACAGAACAGTTCACAATAATCTCCAAATTACTTCCTATAGAGGTCAGTTTATTGATGTACTTGTCTGTGTCAACTGGCTCACCAAGAATCTGCAATTAGAAACAATCATCATCAACTTAGTTGAAACAACTGGCAGATGTTTTTAATGATTTGCATATGAATTTGCCACCAGCTTTAGAAACCCAGCTTATTAAGGGTTGAGATTATTATTTCATACATTTCCCCCTTTTGTTGGAATGTGCTGAAGGAAGCCTTGTGTTTATTAAAATGTCATGTCATAAGTGCCTTCCAGTATTAGGTTTTCATTTGTATAGTTAATTCCTGATATTATGTGATCACATTTATAAATATCTCTATAGCTCTCTTAAAAGTTTGAATAGCACATTTCTTATAATGTACTTTTGAAACACTGTCTACTTTGATTCTTACCCAAGCCCTGTGAGACGTTATGATTCCAGTTTTTTTCAGGTGATATTATGGAGTGAATTGAGTCCTCCCAAAACACAGGTTCAAGTCCTATCCCCTGGTCCTGTGAATGTGAACATTATCTGTAAACAGGATCTTTGAAGATATTGTTAGTTAAGTGGAGGCCAGATTGGATTAGGGTGGGGCCCATAGTCTAATATGACAAGTGCCATTATAAGCAGAGGAAATTTGGACACTGTTATTAAGATAGAAATAGCCAGAGGCATGAGATAATAAATTTCTGTGGCTTAAGCAAACTAGGCTCTCACGCTTCATGACAGCAGACCTGGCAAAATAAGACAGATGGGGACAATGGAGTTGTGAAAGGTGACCCATGTGACCAGCAGGTCCAGAGCTGGACCCTGAACCCAAGTTCCTCAGACTCCAAATCCCACACACTTTCCATTATGCCACGGTTCTTCTCACTCAGTGGAGGCCCCTTAGCTGGTCTTAAACCTCAGTGTGGCTTTACATTCCGGCATTCTTGTGAATGCCCCCTGAACCAGCCTGATGCTGAGGTTTAACGTGTGCTGGGAAGACTCCACTCTCACCTGAAACACATTATTTCCTGTCATCCTATTAAAAGGCTTGAAATTCTACCACATGAACAACATCCTTTTAGATTGTTAACAAATAGGCTGAAGAGGTAGGATCAAATATATAAACTAGGGGTTGGCAAACTATGTCCTGTGAGCCAAATTTTGCCTGCGGCCTATTTCCGTCAATACAGTTTTATTGGAACACAGCTATGCTCATTTGTTTACATTTGTCTATGACTGCATTAGCAGTACAACAACAGAATTGAATAGTTGTGACAGAGACAGTATGGCCCAAAGAGCCTAAAATTTTTACTGTCTGGCCCTTTAGCAAAAAAGCAATTGCCACTCCTGATATAAATGATAAAAATTTTTAATATAGGCTTTTCCTAAAAGTACTACAGAAAATTGTTTTCTATAAAAGAGGCCATACCTTCGAGTAGTCTTGCTTTAAATTGTGTCCCTTTATTTACTATAGTGTTGACAGCTGAGTGATGTCATAACACTAGCAACTCGATGTGTTTCAAGGGGGAGAATTAATAAATAACTGAAGTGATGAAAAGGTGGTCCATCAATACTCCCAACAATTATTCTTTTTCTCACTTGTCCCCTATTTCACCCTCTGCTTCTTGTCCCTAGATTTCTGACAGTGTTTTTTATGAAAAGAGCGAGCCACGCGTCAGGCATGGATAAGTTCAGAGAGAGCTTTTCCCTCTCTTAAAAGGAAAAAACAGATAAAAATTTATTCCATTTATTACACAGTGAGATATAAGATACACAATAAACATGTATTATTTTAATTAAAATTAAATATTATTAGCATGCATTTTATTCCATTATTAATTGACTTCTGATTTTTAAAAATATTCCAGAACTCATTTGGATTTTGTAATTAGGAAAAAGAGTTTTCTCCTCCAAAAAATAGCAGTGACCTATTATAGTAAATTTACTCTCATTTATGTCACAGCAAGAACTTTAAGGACCAAATGACTCTCCTCTGTGATAGCTGGTTGAGACGAGAGGTCTGTAGGAGTTGGGTATGAGATTGGGTGTGTGCATGTGTGGGTATATGTGTATATTAGTCAGCTAAAGGGGTGCTGATGCAAAGTACCAGAAATCTGTTGGCTTTTATAAAGGGTATTTATTTGGGGTAGAAGCTTACAGTTACCAAGCCATTAAGCATAAGTTACTTCCCTCACCCAAGTCTGTTGCCACGTGTTGGAGCAACATGACTGCCGACATCTGCAAGGGTTCAGCCTCTTAAGTCTCCATGGGCTCAGCTTCTTCCTTTCTCAGCTGTAGGCTGGTATACAGTTTGTCTCTCTCCCTGGGGCTAGTTTCTCTCCAGGCTCAGCTGCTCTGCACGCTCTACAAGGCCAGCTGTAAACTATCAAGCAAATAGCTTGTCTCTCTTTCCAGGGCCTCTGCTGTGTCTAATAGAGCCGTCTGTCTTTCCTCACATACCTGCTTCTCTGTGTGTTTACTTCCCGGGGCTCCAGCATCAAAACTCCAACCCTCTCCTCTGCCATGTCATTTTCTCTGTGAGTCCCTGTCCACCAAGGGGTGGGGACTTGATGTCCTACTGACATGGCTCAATCAAAGCCTTAATCAAAATTTAATCAAGTAAAAGTGAAAGCTCTGAATTTAATACAATCTAATATGCCCAGAGGGACAGATCAGTTTAAAAACATAATCCAATATCTAGTTTTGGAATTTATAAACAATGCCAAACTGCTACATTCTGTGTATGCATAATGTAAGAGATGATTTTGGAATTTGGGGCACAGGAAAAAAGAGAAGGGAATTGAGGCAGGTAGAAGAAGGAAATGAATGTTGCTGTGTACAAACTACTTATTTGGGAAGCTCAGCAGTAATTGAAAGGGAGAGAAATAGGATTCAATTGAAAAGGGGAAGCAATATTAAGCAGTTCTCACCATCCACCCCCCACTTGACCAGAGATACTTGTGCATATATGAGAGCAGAACACAAAGAAGCCTTGCTTCTTTCTAGGCTGGTGATAAGGACTGGGCAGGAAAAGTCAACTTTAGTTTTCTCTTCCTCAACTGCCTTTTAATAATATTAAAATCCCCTTTATCTAGAGGAAGTAAGAAATTTACAACCTGGAGAACAAAGAGTAAAGCTCCCAAAAGGCTTACTTAAGGATAAAGTCCTTTATGTGTTAGGTTCTTTGATTCTTAAAATGTAAAAGGTAGGGGTTAACTCCGTTTTAGGGATGTGCAGATTAGAACTCAGAGGGAAAAGTGATTTGTCCAAAGTCACCCATATGGTAAATGCTGTCAGTTTCTTTCAAAGACGAAGTTCTGTATCTAAGGCTGGCTTCATAGGTGTGTGACCTGTGCAATCATGCAGGGCTCTGCACTTAGAAGGGGTCCTTGGTTTGGTTCAATGCTCCCCTGTCACCATCTTGAATTTCCTAATAATTTTTGAACAAGGTGACCCACATTGTCATTTTGGTACTGGGCCTTGAAAATCATGTAGCTCATCCTGCCTGCATCTGGCAAGTGAATGTCCAGAGGACCACCTGCCTTCCAGGATGGAACCTTGTAGTTCAGTCAAGTCCTATATCCCTATTAGTTGCCATTACTGTCATAGGTACAATTCTTCTGACTCCACACATAGGCATGGTCTGCTCTTTTATCTGTGACCTCCTCAATCTATACCCTCTCTCTCCCTTTTCCCTAACAGTCGATTGTATCAGTTAATCATTGCCACAATATGCTGTACAACAGACAATCACAAAACCTCAGCATCACCCAACAGTAAGTTTACTGCTCATGAATCTGTGGTCAGCAGCCGCTGGCTAGGTGGCTCTGCTGATCTTGGCTGGGCTCGCTTACTTCTCTGAGGTTGTGTTGGCTGAGATAATGGGGTGGCTAGGCTCCAGCAGACTAGCCTAAGTATATTATTGAGGCAAAGACAAAGGTGCATAGCATAGGCAGGAACAGGCAAGGCTTTTGAAGCTTAGGCTCAAAAGTGGCACTCTCTCTCTTCTTTCTCATTCTATCAGCTGAGTCCAGATTCAAGGGATGGGTGAATAAATTGCACAATTTTAATGAGATGACTGCAATTTCACATGGCACAGGGTGTGAATTCAGAGAGGGGTGAAGAATCGGGTCTGTTAATTCCACTACAGTCCCCAAGTCCAGTAGATTCTACTTCCTCTCTATTCCTGTTGTTTCTTCTTAGTCCCAGCTCCATCTGCCTGACCTAGATGTATCATGATTCTTCCAACTTGCATTCTCCATTTCTCAAAGCCACCAAGCACATGTTCCTGATTAACCTTCATTATGATTGAGCTCCAGTCATATGGATACCACAGTTAAAAATATTCAGTGCTACTTAAAAAAATTCCCTCAGATTGATTTCCTAGAACTCTACCTTTGGCTATACAACACTTTTCCAGGTTTATCTCTCCCTCCTCTGGGTTCTTAGCCTATAGCCTAAAGGCAAATTACTCCCCACTATTTAATCTTTCCTTAATTTTTCCTCATTGTGAGCCTTTGTTCAAGCTTTGTTTTCAGATGCTCTTTTACATCTACACTGATTGTAGATGCTGTATTCCTCCTTCAAAGTGCAACTCAGATGTCTCTTTCTTTATGAAACTGGCTCAGATTTCCCTCTCCCACTGGCTTACTCTCTCTTCTGAAAAGTCATTATTCTCCTGTTTTCATCAGCACTTGGCCCATTTTACCTTGAGTTATAGGGCATTTATTTGGGTGATGACAGATACTCCCAACAGATTTAAGTTCCTTCAGGATGAACTGTGGTTGTTTGACTCTAAGTGTTCCTAGCACAGTACCTGTGGGCATTCAAAAGAGATCAGCTGAAGGGAAAAATCCTTGAATGAATTTGGCTAAGAAAGAGGATGCCACAGCCCCCAAGGAGTATTTTGAGTATTTTGAGGTTTCAGAATGGCTGCTTCCATCTTCTCTTGTTCTAATGGAAAAGGGCCTTTTCCATTTATTTCCATTATAAAGGATTGAAATTAGCAAACAGCTGAAGCCAGCAGACCTGATGTTGCTAGAGCTCTCTTTTCTTTCTCAACCAAAGCCCTTCCTTTTGTTGCCTGGTTTATGTTGCTAAACCCGTTTCCTTTCCTAAAGGGACCTCTGACTCTGATGAGGATGACATGACTCTTAGTGACTGCCTGTACAGTGGTGGGTGGCTTTCATTTTTCCTGAGATTTGTGGTGTAGAACAGTGGTGGGGATCCAGCACACAGTATCTCCCTTCACCCTTATCCCCAACTCCCTATTGGCCTCTGTATGTTAGATGGCTTTCTTCACGGATTCTTCTCCCCACCCACCTCTCTGACAAGGACACTGTCTTCCTCTGTCCTGACTTTTCCTTTCTCCGTGGGACTTCACCTCTTCAGAGTATACTCACCTCTATGAAAGCACTGAATTTGAGATTGAGTTCAGTGTTGCTTCCTGGAAAACCGTGTTTTCTGAAGAAATCCGTGAAATGAGAGGAAATGGGTCAGTTTTATCAGATTGTTCTCTGCATCCTCAGAATCCTGCTTTGCCTACTTTCATCTTTCTGATCATCTCCCTCTGTGTGATGGGTCATTCCAGACCCAGGCCTGGTGCTCTCAGCCTCATGCTCAGATCTGTTTAATTTGTTAAATAAATCTAGATCTCATGGGTTACATTTAATTGGTCTTTGGCCCATTTTTATTTCTTTTTGAGTTGGAACCATTGAGCTCACGTTTATTCCTGCCTCCCACCCCTAGATGGCTCCCTCGTTTGTTTGCTCGGTGTTTTTTGCTCGTTGTCTGCTTGCTGTCCATTTTTTTTTCTTTAGTAGGCACTGGGAACCGAACTGGGGTCCTGTCATGTGGTAGGCGGGCGCTCAACTGCTTGAGCCACATCTGCTACCCTCATGTTTATTTTATGGTTAATTTTCTTTTCATTGAAAATTTGAGTGCTTTCCAAGCATGCAGTAGATTTGCTATCTCTTTCTTATTGGAGCCTGTATCCTATTTTGCCACTTAGTTTTTCAAGAACTAGTTTAATTGGCTTCAGCTGGAATTTATGGCCATGATTTTCTATTTAGTTTTCTTTTTTCCTGCTTTGTAAGAAATGTAAGACCAGAGAGGTGATCATTTCTGTGGTGTGGAACCTTCTGAAATTACATTATTCTTTTGAGTTTCTTATCTGTGCTAAATTGGAAGAGGCTTTTATTGATTAGCTCTCAGTATTTTTCTTTTTTTTGGAGGCATATTTCTAAAGGCAAACCAATGCTTGTCAGTTAATGAATAGATTTTTACATGGCCTCTGGGAATGTAGGCTTGGACTTAGAGAGTGAAGATTAGATTTGGTTCCTGGTTAATTTCTTTTATTTTCTAGAGAGGATAGACCTATAAGAAGATTACATTATTTTCTTCAGAACTCTCTCTTCTCCTCTACTTCTCTCTAAAATTGTGAGGCAGTATTCTGTACAGTTAAGAGCGTAGGTGCTGGAGTTAGAGTCTCTTTGTTCAAATTCCAGCATCAACATTTACTAAGTATAGAGCCTTGGGAACTATATCTAAATCTATGCCTCAGTTTGCTCATGTCTAAAATAGGGGTTGGTATGTGAATCAAGTGTGATAATATATACAAAGCTCTTGGCATAAGGCTGGACACATTAAAGTATTATTAATGCTATTATTCTTATTATGGCCAATATTGTTTTGATCCTTGCTTCAATTTTGCCCATATTTTCATATGAGCAAAAATCATAGTTAGGATTTTGGTCATGTGACAATAGGGTAGAAATGTTATTGGTAAAACTAGGTAGAAACTGTCCCATAAAAAGTTAGCAACATTCTTGGATAGCATTGAATAAGGTGTTGCACTTTTTGTTCCCCCCATTATGCTCACAATTTTATTTACAAAATAATGAAGAGGGGTGTAGTATATTCACAAAGCAAATACCCTTTGAGTGCTAGGAAACTATTCTTCTTGAATAGTCTTTCTTTTCAAGGACAGTTAAAGCATGATATGTTTAAAAGGAAGAGTCTTTACTGTTTTGTGTTTTTTTTTTTTCATGATTCACTAAGGAATGCCAAACATTGTTTTCAACCTTAAGTTATAAAGCAAAAGGTCAATATTTTTATGACTGGCTATATTATAAATGCTCCTATGATTAGTTATGATTTTTAAATGTCATTAATCACTCTTTGAAATTATGATTTAATGGCCACACAATTTTCCATTTTTATGGAGGAAGCAGACTGTTTTCTATAGTCAGCCAATTCCCCAAATTAGGCTCTTTTCTCAGTCTCAAGGTTCTTTCTGAAGTAAGACATTATTATCAGTCGCTTTTGT
>JAQZBX010079242.1:0-14010 GCA_029593785.1 Cabassous unicinctus | reverse complement strand
TTCTTTTCTCTCTTCAATTTTAGCTGCTCTGTCTTCGGTATCACTTATTCTTTCTTCTATTATTTTGAGTCTGCTGTTGTATGCCTCAAATGTGTTTTTGACTCCACCTATTGTGTCTTTCATTCCCATGAACTCCATTACTTTTCTGTTCAGGATTTCAAATTCTTCTTTGTGTTCATCAATGTCTTCTTGATGTCATTTATCGCTTTAACTATATTGTCTTTCATCTCATTAATTTGATTTTAGAAATTTGTGCTCATCTCACTGATTAGTTCTCTCAAATTCTGCTTCTCTTCTGGGACTTTGATGTATTCCTTTTCTTGGGCCATGTCTTCTATTTTGTTAGTATGGCTCGTAATTTTTTGCTGGTGTTTAGGCATCTGGTTAGGTTGTATTTTACTCAGATGCTCTATCTCTTTCTCTTTTATAGGGTTTTAGTTGCAGGAGGCTGTGAGTTACCACAGCTCTTTAATTTTTGGCTCAACCTTGTTAGGACTGTCCTGCTGTTTGCTCAAAACTGGGCACTGGACCCAGTAATTGGTTGTAGAGTGATTTCCTAGAGTCTTGGGCAGGGAGGCTGTAGAGGCCAGGAAAAGCCTCACCTATTTATTTTTAATTTTATTATGTGTACTTCCTTGGTCTGCCGGGAGATGACACTCATTGGCAGCTCTCAATTCAATGCCTGGTCGGAGTGTATTTGTTGCAACACAGACCAGATCAATGTGATAGAGCTTCCTCTGTCTGGAGGGTAAGAGCCTTGTAATTCAAATTTTCTGAGACAGTTCTCCAGTCTTCTCTGGCAGCCCCCTCCCTTTTCCCAGCTAGGAAATAGTTGCACTCCTCTCTGAGTCCTCAACAATCAGTCCCTGTTAGTAGTGGAGGAGATTGGGAGGTTGTATATCTTTAGCCCCTTGCAGTCTCCAAGGCAAACAATGGCACAGCCCCACCCAGTCTGGAAGGGCCCTGGGGACAGGGCAGACCAAACCTGTAAATCAAAAGCAGGGTCAGCCCCAGCCTCTCTCTCCCCTCTCCTGTAGAGTCCTCAACAATTAGTCCAGGCTAGAAGAGAGGGAAGTTGTGAGGGTAGGATTTCTCCAGTCCTTCCTAAGCTCCCAGGGCAAACCATGTGGTAGGGTCCGTGGGGCTCTGCAGCCCAAATTTGTGGGTCAGAACCTGAGTCAGCCTTAGGCTGTGTCCCTCTCTCTCCCCTTTCCGGGAGTGGTAGATCCCTGGAGCCCTCTTTGTCTGTAGTCGCAGGCCCAGAGGCCCAAGAATTCTAAAGAGTGTGGGTGAGGATGCCGGCAGCAGCAGCCACCGCTGGTTCTAACTCACGGTTCTGTCATCACAATTTCCCTCTTTTGTCCCTCTCTTCTCTAGGTGGTGTGCAGCCTTCACCTGCTGTCCTAAACCCTAGATTATCTTTTATGGGGCTGTTTCAGCCTGTCCTCTAGCTATTTTTCTGGAGAAGAGATTCCCTTGTCTTACTAGTCTGCTGTCTTCCCAGAAGTCTCCAGCCAAGTCTATTTAAACCCCATAATCTTTCTAAAATATGGTAGAAGATTGGAAACTGACAAAAATTCTACAAACTGAAGTTTTTGCTTCTCAAGAGATAAGATCCAAATATTGTACTTGTTGGAATCAATTCTTGGAAGTCCCTGATTTAAACCCTATGTTGGTTTAGCTAGCTTATATTGCATCCAGTTAGATCAAATTTTAGGCAGTTTATTGATTTTGAGTTTATTAAAGAGGCAACTTTATAGTTTTTCAAGTTAGTGAAGTTACTCTAGTATAGAAGATGCCTCAGGAGTTAGTATTAAAAAGTAGCAATATCAGATGTTAAAATTAATGGAAGGTCTATAGGCCCACAGAATTGCAGATTATTGAAGGATATAAAAATGTAACTAGAGCTGAAGAGTCAAATCATATTCACAAAAAAATGCTAAACATAAATAAATGCGAGAACCTGAAAACTGGGTGGCTAGGGCTAGAGATTAACAAGGGTTTAGAACAGGGGTTCTTAACCAGGGGTCCATGTACCCCTGAGGGATCCGTGGAAAGATTTCAGGGGGTCTGTGAGCTTGAATTGAAAAGAATCAACTTATTATCCTTATTTTCTCTGATCCCTAATTGACTTCTAGCATTTCCTTCACTTATGAATGTATGCAATAATTTACAGTAGTATTCATTTCATATGACATTACAGTTGTTGCATATCTCAAAAAATTGCTTATGCTCATCCATTCTTCAAAATTGCGGTAGTTGTTAGACCCGACACTAGTTGAGTGTCATAAAATTTATCTGCCATTACATTCTGAGAAGGGGTCTATGGTTTTCACCTGACTGATAAATGGGTCCATGGAACAAAAAAGTTTAAGAACCCCTGGTTTAGAAAGTCACAGAAATATGAATCAGAATGGTGGTGTTATACAGTGAAAAAGGAGCTAAGAAACAAAACTTTATTTATAAATATGAACTGAAAGTGCATTTCTGTGTTTGTTCTAAGGTATCATAAACAAAAACACATTTACATCAAAAGTGTTTATTTTTCATTTTAATCAAAACAAAATGGTTCTGACAAGATGAAAGTTGGTTGCTGACTTCTATCATACTAAAGGACAGATCTCCTAACCATTTTGTTAATGGGAGAAATGATATTCTTAGTGACTGTTGGCCTCACATATTACTCTGATCTGTTTAACATTTGGATAATATCACAAATGAGTGAACATTTTTCATCATTCTCTTTTAATAGTCTTTTTTGCTGTATTTTATGCATTTCATAACTTGGAACTGAATCATTTATATGAACTAAGCCTGCTGAAACCATTCGAGGACTTGTAAATTTTCCAGTGTAGCTTTGTTGTCGTTTGTTAAGCTCTGGAGCAGTATATGGTCTTGTGGAGAATTTTGACTGATTTTGGCTATCATCTGGGCTTTTTCCTAAAAGTCTTGTTCTTGATTTTGCTTTTTCAAGATGTTTAAATGAGGTCCCATGTAAATCCTCAAATTTATCTGAACAGTCCTAAATATTAAAATAAAAGATCAGATTGGTAAGTTAGGTTTCTTAAAAGTACATTTTTAAATATACAAGGACTAAAGTTTGTAATACAAACTGTTGAAGACAAAGAATGACAGCATCCAATGTTTTATAGGCAGCCCCCAAATTCAGACACTACACCTATTAGCCAGTACCTTTAGAAACTGCTTTAAAAATTTGTATTGTTTAAAAGGATTTGTTGTTTTAAAAGGGATGAAAGATATGAAGCTGGAAATGGGAAAAACTTAGGGTGCTGTCTTCAGGGGTTGCACTCCTGGGCAAAGCTGGGCAGCCTACTCTTTAGTTCTTCTGCACCCAAATATCTCTTCTTCAACCTCAAATATGAATTATGAGCGCTTATATTTTACTTTTTATATCATCCAAACTTTTTTTCTTTAAAAGTTAATTTAATAAACATCTTGTTTAGCAAATATGTTTGACTCCATAATTCTGCTTCTGGAAATCTAGCCTAAAGAAATAACCAAACTACAGGGAAAAAAATTATATGAAGTTGTACTTGGAGGTGCAACTTAACAATATATAATAACAGAGAAATGGTTAAGCTGAATAATGTACCTAACCTGATGAAATATTATGCAAATGTTTCAGATAGTGATTGTGAAGACTTATAGCAACAACCAAAAATATGGTTGCAATGTTTACATTAAAAATAATTAAAAATTATTACTCTGAGAGTAAACAAGTAAAAAGTACATTCCAGAAAATATTTGGAAGGAGATACATCAATGTAATAAAAGAAAAAACAATGGTTGTGTTAGTGTGATAGGATTATGGGTTTTTTTCTTTTTCTCTTTTTTCAAATTTTCTATAATATGGCTATATTTTATAATAAAAATGTATAATAAACAAGTACCCCTTAGAGCTAGTGGTCATTTTCAAATTAGTGTAAACTAGCTTACACCTTGCAGAGATAGCCATACCAAGGGAATGAGCTGCTTTGATTTTGAGAGAGGCTAGAGTGGAATAATAAAATTGGGAGATGGGAAGAGGTTGAACAGGACTGAAGAAGAATTGGGGCAGCCAGAAAGAGAATAATTTACAAAAAACGAGGAGGTATCAAGAGTCTAAAGACAAATTCTAACTACTTTACATTTTTGCCTGGGTTTAGAGAGGGCAAGGAACCATTCTTTCTCTACCCTCTTATATAAATGGACCAATTAGGTAAATCATATTAGTAAGAGAATTTCTGCTACATTAGTAATATATAGTTTTTGCTACAGAGTTGATGTAACTGATTACTAGAGTGCCAGAGGAATGGCAATAACCACACCAATGGTTATTGTCTTCCAGGTGCTTCTACAACTCAACTTCTCTGTCTTCTGCCTTGATTCCTTTGGGAGATACTTGGGTTTTAGAAACCCACGAGTAAGCTTTTCTGAGCATCTGAAAAAAGTCCTCTAACCACTCAATTCTTTGTTGTCAACTTCACTAGAGAGAAAATTTTAGATACAATGTGTTAACAGAGGGAAAGAAAGATAATTCTATATCCTTTGCTCACTTGTAACTTAAGGGTGTTTTTCTCCATAACCAGAAACAAGATTGTTTCTGAGATCCTATATGATCTCATCCTATTTAACATAAACATAATTTCTCGTTTGTTTTGAAAATGTGGTATTAAAGACTCCATTTATCTAAAGGAACTTAAAGTCTTTCCTCTCCAAAAACTTTATGAACTCATCTTCTACTTCCTTTTCCTAGTATATACACACACACACTAAATTACTGAGATAAAAAAAAGAAAACTCCATAATTGAGAATATAAGCTATATTGATAATACGTACCCTGCCATTCTAAAGCTAATAATTTGCTTTACTGTAGAAAACAAATTTAAAGCTACTATTCTGAAATTAGATTTTTCTCATGCAAAGGTAGAATTACACACATTAAATTATTTAACATCAGTTTTAGAACTTAGGAATTGCCGATTGTGGGTCGTGTCTCCTTATCCATACTAACAGAGTGGAGCAATGGTCCAGAAAATTAAAATAAGTTCCTTCCATTTCCAGATTTTAACTTTGCTTTAGAATGGTTTGTGTAGAGTCTAGGAGCAGATTTACCTTCCTAATTGTTTTATTTATGTTAATATTAAAAATAGATTTGAATTCCCAAGTTTCTCAAAGCATGTAATATAAGAGAGGGGTGGTGGTGAAGGAAAAGAATGAGTAAAAGTTAAATTAAAATTTTGCAATTCATAATCAGTAGATGGTAAATTTTGCATATCCCTAAAGCTTAGCAGAATGACAGGCACATAATAGGAGCTTCATATTTGTTTACTGAAACAAAGATAATTCAGCTATCTGAAAAAAGACTACATAGTTATATCTACATGAAAAGAAAATCCCAGCCATGTGATCATAGTATGGTTGTACAATTTGTGCCTGTACAACAGTCCCTGGCTGAGGGGTGAGTCAGGACAGTAATACAGATTTCTGTAGGTGGCCTTGGCTACAAGCTATTTCAGCCTATGGACTCTGACTTTTTGGCAGAGAAAAGGACACCTTTTCCTTATGCCCCAGAGGGGGTGCCCTTTATCTAATTCATACAAAGGCACCCCTGCTTTTGTGGTTGCATTTTGAAATGGGTGAAGTGATATCTGAATTTCAGGAAAATTTTTTAATTTGGAGGTCTATTTATCTTGGGACAATTAAGTCTACACATACACTTGCATGCAGACATATATACCCTAAAAGAAATTGATAGAACTTTGCCAAATACAGAAGTAGAAGACTTAGAAAAACATTATTACATGTACAGTTCTTCTTGCAGTCCAATGAAGCAATGTCTTTGGAACAGATTTCCTTAGATGAATTCTTGTGTTGGGCAGTGTGGTTGGTAATATCCTAACTATCTTGCTAAATGACTTGTTTTGTTTGCCGACATGGTCTCTTTCTTTTCGAACCTTGGGCTTTAGACTTTCTCTCTTTAGTACTTCTGGGAATAAGGATGGTTTTGAGTTTTTCTCACCTTCGACATTATATTTAAAAGATTGTGATTCAGGGGTCTTCACACGTTTTTCACTGCAAATTCCATTTGGTTTTATGTGAAGAGTTTGTATTTCTTTCTTGTGTTGTGCAAATGTTACTAAATGTTTTTTATTGTTGTTGTTATTTCCTTTCAATCTCTGACAATACTGGTCTTCTAATTTTGATTTCTCCCCAGTCTCTGAATTGAAATGAGTTAAAGTGTTATTCTGCCATGAGGGAAAAATAAGTCTGTTTAAGTATTCTTCATCTTCATTTGGCAATTTGCAATTAGGAATTCTTGGATATGGTGACAGCATAGTTTCAGGTTTTTCTTGTACAGACAATTTATAGATGTTGATACGCTCCTTTTTTTCAATGGGTTTCATTTTCAGTGTCCTTTCAAAGCAAGCTTTTGATTGAGTTATTTTTGCTTTACCACCCCAACTATATGGGTCTTGAATCTCTGCTTTAAAAATAGAATTTTCTGCTCGAGGAAGTTCTATGAAACCATGTTCTTTCTTTTGATTCTTAAACACTATATTTGAAAGGCTTTCTGATGATGTATTTAATGGAATTGCCTGGGTATTTATGTTAGAAGAAGGTTGTACTTTTATTAAACTTAGTGTTTTAGCTCCTTCTTTAGAGTAATATATTTTCTGTTCTCTAAATATTGATGAATTTTCTTTACTATTGTGCAAAGACAAATATTCATTTTCTTCCTTTCTCATCAATTCTGTTTCTAGAAATCTATCCTCAGGAACCTTTTTTGGAACAATTTTTGAATATTTATTTTGCTTTTCTGAGTGCTCCTCCATAAATTGATTTTCACTTTTAAAAGATAAATCTGTCTTTATACATTTTAATGGTGTGGAACTGGAATTAATCAAATTTATATACTGGTTGATCCCTTCTAATTGCCTCTCTGTGATTAGTCCTGATTTTAAAAGTTGTTCTATAAAAAGATTAAGGAGCTGTCTGCCTAAATCAGCTGTCAGATTTGATAGCTCATTTTCTGATAAAGCTATGAGATAGTGTTGTAGAGATTTATTTAAAGGATAGTTCATGTTTATTTCAAGTCTTCTACCAAAACTCTCCCTTGAAATATCTTGTCCTAAGTCATGTAATGATATTGAGGCACTTTTAGTGCTTAGAGAAGATATGTTTGAGAGTATAGTCTCAGATTCTGTCTCTTCAAATAACCTGCTTTCTGAAAGGTTTTCTAGGAAATAGTTTTGGAGAATTTCATTTAAAAAAGATCTTAGCTTTATTTCTAAATGTTTATCTATGAAATGGTGATTAAAATTATTTACAAAAGACATGATTTCTTTTACAGTTTCTGAATATTTTTCCAGAAAAATGTTTTGCCCTTTTGGTTCTGCTTTCTCATTCATCAAATACAGATTTTGATAGATTTTTGGTAAGTCTTCCTGGGTGATATGTCCTGATTCTGTCAGTCTTTCTACAAGGTAATGCTGTATATGTTTACTTAACTCAGATTTTAAATTTTTTATTTCTGATTCTGAGAGTTCTTCTAGAAATAAGCGCAGCTTTGGACTCAAAATAGTTTTGCTGTCTAATTTGTCTGCTTTATCAAAATTTTCTCTGATGTCTTCAAGGTCTTCTGTATTATTTGGAAAAGAATGTTGATTTAGGTTTTCTAATTCTCTTTCTGGTTGTCTTGTCTCAGACTGATTATATTTAAAAAAAGCATTTAAGATGTTTCTAAAAAAGGATTTCAACATTATTTCATCTGAGTCATTAAGTTTACCCACTAAGGAGTTACTTAAATTTTGTAAAATCGAATTTAGATCATTTTCTTCTCTATAAAGCCTCTGACCATTCCTTGGCAAATCTGTTTTTCTATCTGGTGTTGACTGATATTTTGAATCTTGTGGCGATGTATTTGGGACTCCATCCATAAATTTAACTCTATTGTAAGTGGCTTCTTTAGGAATTATGGGTATATTCTGCTTTGAAAACGGTTCTGTTTTGCTTTTGGTTTCTGAATATTCATATGTGGAATAGTTTGGCTTTTCTTCGGGAAAGACTATATCTGAATTCAGCAAAGAACCCTCCTGGTGTTCTTTTTCTAAAATTTTCACTCGATTGAAAGCAAAAGGGGTTTCTTTGAGAACGGTGGGTATATTCTGCTCTGAAAAATGTTGTGTTTTGCCTTTGGTTTCTGAATAGTCCTTTCTGGAATAGTTTGGCTTTTCTTCAGGAAAGTCTGTTTCTGAATTCAGCAAAGAACTCTTCTGGTATTCTTTATCTATTTCTACCACTTTGATTAACCCAGATTCTATAAGAGTATCTATAGGAAATGCTTGTATTATCTGGCTTATAATAGATTTTGGCTGTGGTAATTCTGTTTCATCATCTTCTTCATGGTGGCGTAGATTATGTAAAGGTAAACTTCCCTGCCAAGCGGTGGGTAGTTGATCCCACAATGTCAGCTGTGTCTCAGTTGGCTCTTGTACTCCTATCTCTGAGAAGCTTGGTGCTGTGAATATTTGCTTTATAAAATAGTCATGTATACTGCCATTTAAACCTAGTTTGGAGTTAGATACTTCACTTTGTAAGTGTTTCTTTTTGGAACTACTCTTCCTTTTCAAAGGAAAAATTCTCTCCCCAGCCTCTAAGAGTTTTTCAGAGACATGTTCCCTTTCTACCTCTGTAGATTTTCCTGGTCCTCTTTCTGAAAGCGAATCTGAAGGAATATTTTTAATTATTCCACTTAAAAGAGCTTTTGGACTTAAAGTGTCTTTTTCTGAAAGCCAGTTTAAATCTGTTGGTTTATCGTGAACACTGAGAAGGGGAAAACTATAACTTTTCTTTCTCGTTTCAATGTCCACATGAACTTCTGGTTTAGAAAATAATTCATCTGAAAGGTCTTGCAGCTTTTTACTTAAAATTGATTTGAGCACCATTGATTGTTGTAAATTTTCTATATGGGAGGTAAGACTTAATGACTTTGAGAAGCGATGTATATTTACATTTTCAGTCATTGATGATTCTCCTTCAAAATTTGGAAAAGATACTCTTGGTTCTCTTCCTAACAACTTTTTCTTAGTGTCTGAAGTCTTTATTGTGGTGATATCAGGATCAAGGCCCCAGGTTTTATCAACAGGTCCTGCAGTTTTTGAACGTGCTGGGTAAGGAGGATCTTGGTCTTCATGCTCTATAACCTCTGCACTTAAAATGTTTACACATTTGGACATATCTTGGTCTTTCCTTTTTCTGACTGACATTTTGTTGTTTATATTCCTTAAAAAAGGATCAAAACCGTCCTTGATGTTGAATTTCTGGAATTGTAATATTAAAAAAAGGTAAGAAATTCTATAGCACTTATTTTGAGTTTATAATACACTTTCTAGTTAATTTACTTTGAGTAATCTGTCAATTTATCTATTCATCCTCCTACCTTAAGAGGAGAAAACCAATTTTAATTATTTTTAAATGTTTGAAATTAGAATAAAAATGAAAATTTCAATGCAAAATCTTCTAACTACTAATTCTGATACTATTTTGCATCCATGTGCTTTATGCCATGTACTTTAAAAGCCATCCATACATTTTTTAACAGCTCAATTTCCAACATTAACTGTACTTATTTAGACAGTGACTAACTTCTAAATCCTATCCATTTATTTACCATTTTAGAGGGAATGTAGGAAACTTTTTAAAAATGCAAAGCAAATAGTAGATGTTCCACAAAAAATATCTTTAAAATTCTCTAAAGACTGACTTGGGGTATATATCATCTGCCTTTAAAGTATGGGAATTTCAGCAGTAATGATTAGCTTCACCCAGTATGTCACAATATGAATATATATGTCACAATAGAATTTTGCCTTTTGATGAGACCTGTATGTACCTCAGAAATAGCTAAGAGAGAACAGAACAACAAAAAACCAAAAAACATTGGATTACATTGAAATTTCTGTGTAATATCCATAGGCAGTTTTGTAAACCTGGGATCAAGCTATTCCACTATAGAAACAGACTTCAAAATTAAGTCTTTTATTTAAGCCTTTGTTCATACAGCTTCTACCTTATCCAGCTGAAAACAATGTGAAGTAATTGGCTTATTTTAGTTTATTTCAATTTAGTAGTTTAAAGTTCATTTTAATGGATACAATTTATTATAATTGGTTTTCAAATGCCAGTTGATACCCAGGTGGCAGAATAAGAATTTCTTGGGGTTTTTTGTTGTTGTTGTTGCTGTTGTTGAGAAAATACAGATTCCCAGGCTGAAACTCCAGATTTGAGATTCAGTAGGTCAGAGGTGGGACCTGTGAATATGTATTTTTTTAAAGATATCCAGGTGTGTCTAATTGGTAGCCTAGTTTTGGAATCATTGAATTATATAAAGTATTGGAGAAATATAGTAGTTAGCTGCAATTGAGGTTGAGAGAGGATAACTCAAGACTCACCTGATATTGTGGTTTGGTTTCTACTTGTTTTTGTCTGAATGATGGCGATATATACTGTGTTGATGGAAAAGCCACCTTATAAAAAAAGAAGTTTTAATTTTAGAGTATTTGTAATACAAGGATATTTCTCAAGATCATTTTATTCTTTTGACAGTAATTTACAATATTTTAAAAATTTAAACCCTAAATATGTATCTTTCTCACAACTGCTACTTTACTTTTTCAATTTCCAAAGAAATCTTTATAATATATATAATCTTAGCTTCCTTGATATTATAATATTTACCCTGCTGAATTTGAAAAATCAAAATAATGCACAGCAACTTCAAGCAGAAAATAGAAAATAAAAATAAATGTGAGAATAAATGTAATCTGATTTTAAGAGGTTGTGAAATACTTTTAGATAACAGCAGCTGATATACTGAAATAGGATTTTTGATGACTTTCAACCTATTATTTGTAAATGGGTACTTAAAACTGCCTAAAGAAACACTTAATATTATTAAATCAAAGTGTCTAGGAACAATTACAGAATCACAGAACCATCAAATTGTTGGAGACAAAAGGCACTGTAGAGAGAATACAGTCCCTCTGTGGTTTTATACAAGCATCTGAAGCTGAATTTCCTTGTACTAAATTACCCAGTTTATTAGTAGACTAAATCCTAAGTGTCCTAAATTCTCATCTGGTGCTCTTTTTACCACACAATCAGGTCTGCAGGAAGGGATACTGTATGTCTTAGAAGCATCCTAATATGTGTCCATGCTGCCAAATCATCTAGAGAAAATTTGATACCATCTATTTGTAGAGCACATTGTACTTAAGACCATTTTCCTTTATGTCCTTTAGTTTTTAGAGGTGTCATTATATACCAAGTTAAACTAACAATAAATGACATTTTCTTAAGAGGTACTTTTGGAATATTTTAAGGTTTTATTAATATGAAGCAATTAATAACACATCCTACTATTTATATATACACTATTTTTATTGTGGTAAAATATATATAACATAAAACTATTTTAGCCATTTTAAAGTATACAATCAGTGACATTAAGTACATTGACAATGTTGTGTAACTTTCACCACTATTTCCAGAACATTTACATCATCCCGACAGAAGTTCTGTAACCATTAAGCAATAAATCTGTTTTCCACTCCTCTTCCCCTACCCCCTAACACAAAATACATACAGCCTCTGATAATGACTATTTGGCTTTCTGTCTCTATGAATTTGACTATTCTAGATAACTCATACAAGTGGAATCATACATTATTTGTCCTATGTCTGAATATTATTCTCTTATTACAATATTTTCAAGGTTCATCCATGTTGAAGCATGTATCACAACTTCTTTCCTTTCTATGGCTGATTAATATTAAATTGTATGGATATATCACACTTTGTTTATCCATTCATCTGTTAATGGACAGTTCAGCCTTTTGGCTATTGTGAACAATGCTGCTATGAGCATTGGTACACAAGTATCTGTTTGAGTCCTTTCTTTCACTTCTTTGGGATTGTACCTAGGAGTAGAATTGCTGGGTCATATGGTCATTCTATTTTTAACTTCTTCAGAAACTGTCACACAGTTTCTGCTGCAGCTGCATAATTTTCCACTTCCATCAGCAATTCACTAGAGTTCCAATTTTTCCACATCTTGACTGACACTTGTTAATTTGTTTTGTTTTGTTTTAATAATAGGTAGTGGGTATAATGTGATAGCCATTGTGGTTTTGGTCTGCATTTCCTTAATGGCTAATGATGTTGAGCATCTTTATTTGTGCTTATTGGCCAATTTTGTTTTTCCTTAGAGAAATATCTATTCAGTCCTTTGTCTTTTTTTTTTTTTTCAGGTTTGAGGTTTTGTTTCATAGGTATTGAAAATTGGGGGTGATTTTTTCCTTTGTATGTTTCAGTATTAGAAATACTTTTATTTCACACCCCTCACTCTCAACTTTACAGATAACCAATGTAGAACCCTAGATGGGTCCTTGTTTAGAAGCAGAATTTTCAGGTAAGGAAGATGTCGAGTTTTTTAAATGGCCATTTGTAATTGCTGGAAAAAAATTTTTTTTCTGCTCCCAGTCTCTTTAAAGGATCCATGTTAGAGGAAAGCTGCAAGCTGGTGTGTTTCCCTCAGCAGTGGCTTCAAGGAAGCCATAGCTTTACAAGAAAAACTACTATTGCTGAGCCCCTAGGGATAGAACACCCTTGCTGCTGGGGTTCCCACCCCCATCAGCTTAGCCCCTGGAAGCTCATTTCACCATAATCTCCAGCTAGAAGCATGTCAAGATCTGGGTGGAGCAACTGCCTCAATCTCCCAGGTCTCTGCTGGACCTGGGTTTCTCCGTTACATAGGGATGTACACTGCGGGCTATCTCAGCATTGCCCTGGTGGGGCCAGAGGCAGGCAGACCTACCCTGGTTCTCTGTGTACAAAATCACCTGGGCACAGGGTAAGCCAGATGGGGCATGGGGGCTGAAAACACTGGGCCCAGAGGCCGGCTCTCCAGTGCCCTTGCTATGCCTGTGGTGAGGCTGTGGTTGTCATGCACCTGCCCAGCCCTTTCCCCAGTTGGGGCAGCTCCCAGGCTTGCTATTGTTGTTAAGGCCCTTGATGCCCAGGTATGCAGCCTGCACTGTCCCCAAGTCCTGGCCTATGAGTTGGGACTGCAGTTGGGACACCCTGTCTAAGCACTGCTGCTCACTCCTCTTTGTGCATTTCAAGAGACAGCAGGTGAGGAAGGCCATGGACATGAGCAGAATGATGCTCCAGCTGATGATGGAGGTGAGCACAGCCACCCTGAAGCCAAAGATCTTGTAAGGGTGAACAAACATGCACATGGGTGTCCCTGAAGACCGCTTGGTGATGTTCCTCTTCTAGGAACAGGATGAGGCTGGGTCCCACTTGAAAGGTTCCCAGCTGTGGCGGGCCATACTTAACTGCATGATGCCTGTGCTGTTCCCAGGGGTGGACATGGCATCCTGCGCTAGCCCCACAGGCCTTGCCCTGTGGGCAGAGTTCCTGCCTGTCTGGGGCCCTTTGCTCATTTTATAATTGGGTTGTTTGTCTTTTTGTTGTTTTGTTGTAGGAACTTTATAAATTCTGGATATTAAGCCCTTGTCAGACATATGATTTCCAAATATTTTCTCCCTTTCTATAGCTAGTCTTTTCATTTTCTTGATAATGTTGTTTCATGCACAAAAGTTATTAATTTTGATGAAGTCCAATTTATCTATTTTTTTCTTTTGTTGCTTGTGATTTTAGTGTCTCTCCGAGAACCTATTACCTCATACAAAGGGTCCTGAGGATTGCCCCCTATGTTTTCTTCTAAGTTTTATAATTTTAGAAATCATTTTTATGTTATTAATTTTGAGTTAATTTTTTTATATGGTGAGAAATAGGGATCAAACTTAATTCTTTTGCATGCACATATCCAGTTGTCCCAGCACCATTTGTTAAAGAGACTATTCTTTCCACATTGAGTAGACTTGGCACCTTTCTCAAAAATCAACTGACCATAGACATAAGGATTTATTTCTGGACTCTCA
>JAQZBX010079241.1:0-14008 GCA_029593785.1 Cabassous unicinctus | reverse complement strand
TTTTGCCTGGAATGGCATTTTCCATAGTTTTACTCTCAACATACCCATTTCTTCTTGCTTTAGTTGTATCTCTTATAAACAACATAAAAATAGCCTGGACATTTATATTACATCTGAAAATGTATGTCTGAAGAACATGTAGATATCTTTCTTCCAGTGTAATCATTATTTAATTTGTTCGATATTTAATGCTTATTTTTAAACTTTCTTCATATTTGAGATCTATATTTCCTCCTAATAAAAACAATTTTATTTTATTTTAATTAATTAAAAAATTTTTAATGATACTTAGATTATACAAATGTCACATAAAAAGTATAGGGGTTTCCCATATGCCCTGCTTCCCACACCTCCCACATTTTCCCACATTAACAACATCCTTCATTAGTGAGGTACATTCATTACAATTGATGAACATATTTTGGAGCATTGCCACTAAGCATGGATTAAAGTTTACATTGTAGTTTACACTCTCTCCCGCACAATTCTGTAGGTTATGGCAAGATTTACAATGGCTTGTATCTATCATTGTAATGTCATTCAAGACAATTCCCAAGTCCCTAAAATGCCCCCTGTATTACACCTAAAAAACAATAATTTTAACAAGCTCATGAAACTCGGTCTTTACTTACATCACTGCCATATTGTCACTGTCAAGATATTGATTTCTTAGTTAATTAGCATGTTTCCTTAAAATGGTTTTTATTTATTTGGTCTCAATTATTTTTAAAGACAAGAATAAGCCTCACCAAGATAATTATCCCCCTTAATTTATATATTTCTTGAAACATCATGTGCTTCTTTTTCTTCTTACTTAAATATTTTCCCCAAATATTTGAAGTCTACATTTTAGTGTGACAATTCTTCATTTACCTCATGGTAGAGCTCATTCTTTCTCTTTTGACTGACAGCCTCCAAGAAGAGCCCCACAGCTGAAAGCCTTTCTAAGAACTCAGGACCAAGAGAAGAGAGATTGTCAATAGTCCAGAAACAAAAGTGAAAAATAAAACTGGTATTTCCCATAGTCACTGTCATTTTCTCTTTGTTCTTTTGAAGAAATACAGTGATTCCCTTTCTTTTCTAATGTCTGCTTATTTGTTCTCATTGAAGTGTTTACAGTTACTCATCTTCAAACTGGCAATTAAATTGCATTCTATGTGTGTTCTCATCATTAATGTTTGTTTAATTTTAGTGCAGAAGCCCTCTCTCATCTCAATCTCAAGGTAATTCTTTGAAATATATATGAGTACGCTGTAATATGTCTAGTGGTGGGTCTTGTTTGTACAATTTTGTTCAAACAAACCTGTAAAATGTTGTGATAAGACAGGAGATGTGATGGTTCCCAGCTCCTGAATGCAGATTTTAAGAAAATGGAAAATCTATCCTCAAAAGATTAAGTATAATTTAAAAGCAGGATGTAAGTTATAATGTCAAAAGCATATAAAATAGATGGGGTTAAATCTAACAATTTGTACATAAATATCTCAGTGCCTTCAACAAAGTAAATCTTGAAGTGGAATAACAAAAATATCTAAGTCCCCTCTCAATTAGAAACAAAGTGGGTATTACCATCCCGAAATTCTCAAAATTGAGGAATGAACAAACATGGGGGTAATGCAACTATGGACTAAAGTAGACTTATTATTAATCTAGCAATGGAAAAACTTGTATCACTGATATAAAGGCAGTGGGCACCAGGGGTTCTGAGGAGAGGAAGAGGAAAGAATAGTTATAACATGGGGTCATTTGGGGGACATTGGAATTGTCCTGCATGACATTGCAATGATAGATACAGGCCATTATACATTTTATTAAAATCTATAAAATTGTGCAAAGTGTAAACTATAATGTAAACTATAGTCCATGTTTAGTAGCAATGCTTCAATATGTGTTCAACAGTTGTAACAAAAGTACCACACTAATGAAAGATGATGTTAATGGGGGAAAGTGTGGGAGGGGGAGGGGATGGAGCATATGGAAATCCCTTATATTTTTATGTAACATTTGTGTAATCCAAAGCTTCTTTAAAAAATAAATTAAAAAAACATCTAATAAATAATGGGGGAAATGATGAAAACTCTGAAAACCCCTGAGGAGAGGAAAGGCTGTATGACGTATCTGTGTCTGTGGATTGCATGTGTGTGCAGTTGGCTGTAGTTTGGAGGAGAGTAAATCCAGATAGGTGGGGGAGGGCATAAAATAGACATCATGGTTTACAATCTTTTTTCTTTACCATCATGTTTCAATAAACAATACTGAGGCGTTACCTTTGAATTTTTAGCAATGGCCCAAAGACTAAGGCATGTTTTTGCAGTAGTTAGAGCTTCTCTGGCCTAAAATGCTGAGTTAAACAGATGCAGACCAACTCCACTTTGTCACAATATCCTTGTTGCTCACAGAGTGGCCTATGGAGGTGAAGATGTGGAAGAATTGGATTCCTCTAGGTTCTTGACTTTAATACAAAAAAGAATTTTAAATACATGTCAGGTTAGTTGGGCCAGTAAAAAGAATTTATTGGGAAATGGAGGGTAAGAATAGAGCTTGCAAGGAAATGGGAGAGACAGATGGAAATACACACCAAGATTTGGTGTGGCTCCTCTAGGCAGAGAGAGCAATCTGGCTTGTGCAGTCACCTTTATTAAACTACTGATTACTAATCCTAAGGGGAGGGGACCCAGCTATTATTGGCTACCCCACCAATGGTGGGACCAACGGTGAGGACTGTTTTATATAACTGGGACCAAGAGGAGGTCCAGAAAAGAGAAACTGGGACCTCAAGGTTACACTCAAAGTCCCAGCGAGGTCTTACAGCCATGTTTTCTGTCAGCCATGCTGTCTGCTGGCCATGCTGTCTGCCAGCCATGCTGTCTGCTGGCCATGCTATGGCTCATCTTCTCCTCATTTCCCTGGCTAACCTGTCTTAACTTCCCCCCTCAGAGAGTTCATTCCCTTATTCTTAAGGGGATGCTGAAGGGTGATGGTCATTCTGCTGTAGTTACTTCCTGCTGGTTAGGGAAGTAGTCCCTGCCTGATGGGATGTAACCCCCTCTGGCTCTTCTATTGAGGTTGAGGAAAGATGGGTCCAATACTGTGGTTGGAACTGGCTGAAATCCCCATGTGACTAATATCTTGTTTTGGAAGGTGTTGATTCTTGAAGAAATAAACTCAGTCAGAATTTTGAAGATACATGGTCCCACAAAGAAGATAAAGAAGATGGTGGTAAGTGGGCCCAAAAAGAGGGTTAGCCATGACATACTAGACCATGAGAATGAGAAATGCCAGATGCTTTTATGGGGTACATTCCCCTGAAGACGGTGGGCTTTAACTTGCAGGTTTCAAATGCTGTCTAGGACTATTCCAGAGTGATTTATATAGAAACAGCATTTTTCCTTGAGAAAGAGGGATGCCCCCGCCCTGCTGTTAGCATGTTTAGGGCTCTGTGATTTTGCTGTTCCACAGCAGCAAGAGTGTCTGCTGTCTTAGTACTTCTAAGGCAAGGACAGCATCTTCTATGATGTTGGTTAACTCTAGGGAGTGGTGGTGGTAGACCTGCTGCATTTGGTATAGACTACTAACCTCAGTTCCTACAGTGGTGGTTATGCCTAGAACAGCTAGGAGGGGAATGAGAAGAGGCACTGCCCTTTTAGTTATTGTATGATGAGAAAATAGAGGAAATAGCATGGTGAGGTTTTCAGGACCACAGTAGATAGAGGGGATGTTGTATGCTAGTGAGCATAAACCAGTCCACAGGGGAGGCAAGGAGAAGTAGGCCTTGTCTCCACAGAGAAAGAAAATCTCATCTTAAGAGTTTAAATTAGCAGCAAATGTGATATTGGTTGTTGGTTAACTGTAAGCCTCTTCAGAGTTTACAGTTACCAGCTCACTGGTTAGCTTGCTAGCCTACAGCACCAACATACACTCATTGGGCCCTGGGTCATGCAACAGGATGCTTCTCTGGGTGTCCCAGACAGGGCCAGCTTCTCCTCCCAGGCCATAGAGGTTTAATTTAAGACATGCCCACAACACGTTTGGTGGAATGTTTTGGTCAGCAAAAGTGGTATTTAGAAATATAGAGTTATATAACCTAGCAGGGTGCCCCTAACTGTACTGGGTAGTGGTTAAGTCCCTTACTATTACTCCCCTAGGTTGCTGAGCCTTGAATAGGTCTTTGGTGCTGGTAAGAATCATAGCATTGATGGGATATTGGGTTAGGTAGGGAGCATTCGGCATACCAAAGTGTTTAAACAGCTGGAGGCCCATCCTGAAGGTGTTGTAACAAAGGTAAAATTAAGTTGGCCCATGAAAGGAGGGGTGGAGGAGTGTTGTGAGGGTTAGAGTAGAAACAGATGGGGAAGGTAGTGTTCTCAGGTGTGTGAACTGAAGTGTATAGAGGTCCCAACAGAGGGAGAGAGGTAGGTTCTAAGGTAATGCAGCTAGATTAGACTGTGGGAAGAAGCTGGTTGATGGGTTGTTGGTATTCTATCCCTGCATTGGGTCATATTTTGGCAATAGGCTTGACTGAGAGATTGGCAATTGCCCAGTGCTTGGGAGCAGCTGGTCAGGCCATGGATGTATCTGTTTGGTTCACATATAGCTAACATGAGGATTTATTGGCTAAGTTGACCATGGTTTGGACAAGATTTCTTAAGGGTTATCTGGCTTGCTCTCCCCCTAGCCATAGAAGATGAAGTAGAACACATGAAGTTTCATTTGGGCTAGAGTTAGAGGGAATAGCATATAATTTATGTACTGATTTTGGCACAGACACTACTTAACTTTGTCACTTGAAGAGGTATCTCAGGCCTTAAAATGGAAGCCACTTGAACATATCATCAGGTGCTTCCAGTGAGCTGGCACTTTCTTGGACAGCTGGCATCACTCAGGATAAATGCACCCAGCTGGAAATTCCTTTAACAGCTGTGGGAGTGATTAGAACCACAGAGTAAGGTCCTTTCCATTTCGGCTTTAATTTGGAGTGAGATCTGTTCTCCTGCTAGGTTTTGATCAGAAACTAGCCTACAGGTTTAAATTTAGGTAAAGACATCTCATGGTTGGAGCTGGGGAGGATTTTGTTCCTGAGCTCCTGGATAACTTGTTAAATTTTTCCTAGGTTGACAAAATATTTGGTGAGTTCTTAGGTCTCCTGATCTAGTACTAGGTCCTGGGTGAGGAAAGGTCACCCATAGAGCATCTCAAAGGGGCTAAGCTGGAGCGGGTCCTTTGGAGCTACATGCAGGCTCAGTAAAGCCATGGGCAGGTTGGTGACCCAAGGTGATGTAGTTTCCTGGCAAAGTTTGGCCAGAATTTTTTGAGGGTATGGTTAGCTTTTTCTATTTTCCCTGAGAACTGGGGCCTCCAGGAAATATGAAGAAGATATTTAATTTCAAGGGTAGTTGATAGACCTTGGGTTATTGTGCTAATAAAGTCTGGTACATTTTCACTTTGGAATGACTTAGGTAGTCTGAACCTGGGAATAATTTCCCTTAGGAGGGATTTGGCCACTTTGTTTGCTGTTTCTCTTCTAGTGGGAAGTGCTTCCACTCACCCAGTAAAAGTATCAACCAGTGCTAAGAGGTACTTATAGCCCTGGCAAGATGGCATGTGGGTAAAGTCTTATCTGCCAGTCCTCCCCAGGGTATGATCCTCACATCTGGACAGGGGGGATTAAGGGAGGGGGTTTGCTAAGCCTTCGATTATTTGGGTCATTAATTGCACATAAGGAACAACTCTTGGTGAAGTCTTTGACTGTTTTGGCCAGGCCCTGACTCTCAAAGACCCATTTGGTTAAGCCAGTTAGGGCATCCCTCCCTAGTTGAGTGGCTTGCTGAAGTACATGAAGGACTTTCCACTGCACCACTCTTGGCAGGTAGACTTGAGTGTCCTTAACAAGTGACCCACTAGCTTCCAGGGTGAACCCTAGGCTAGCTGCTTTAGTTTTTTCATCCTGGGTATAATCTGGAGCTTTGGATAGTTGGACAGGTTATGGGATAAGGGTACATGGAAGACTGAGTTTTGTGCTGCAGCTTTAGCTTCTGTGTCTGCTCAGGCATTTCCACTGGCTATAGCAGAGTCTGTTTTCTGGTTGGGCAATGCATAACTGCTATTTCTTGGGTCAACAGAACAGCCTCTAGTAGGTCCAGGATTTCTTGCCTGTGCTTTATTCGTGGCCCATTGTTAGTAAGCAAGCCCGTTACTGCCACACAGCCAAGTGGGAATAGAGGGCAAGGAAAGCATACCTGGAGAATGTATAAATGTTAGCCCTTTTCCCAGCTGCCAGGTTTAAACGTCAGGTGAGGGCTATCAGCTCTGCCTTCTGGGCCAAGGTCCCAGAGGGAAGGGCTTAGGTCTCTATGGTTTCAAATTAAGAAACCACTGCATAGCCTGCCCTTTTAATTCCTTCCATAATAAAACTGCTTCCATCTGTGAACCACTCAAGGTCTGGTTTTGCTAGAGGCTCATGTTTTAAATCTGGCCTGCTTGAATAATTTTGGTTAAGAGTTTCAAGGCAGGAGTAGAGAAGGGGCCCCTTAGGATCTGACCTTGGGCCTTCTGCCTATATCAGGGTGGCTGGGTCAAGGGTTTGACACACACTTAGCTGCACCTCAGGGGTCTCTAGTAATTGAGCCTGGTATTGAATAAACCTGCTGCCTGTAAGCCATTGTTGGCCTCTGGCCTCAAGTATGTCTTTCACCTGGTGTGGTATGAAAACTGTAAGAGTTTGCCCCCAAATTAATTTGGAGGCTTGCTCAATTAAAAGGGAAGTTGCCACCACTGCTCTCAGGCAAGGTGGCCATTCCTACACTGCTATCCAGTGGTTTAGAGAAATAAGCTACTGGTTGAGAAATCTCACCCAGTTTCTGGACTAACACCCCTAGAGCCACTCCCTGCCTCTCAGTTACACACAGAAAGAAAGGCTTATTTAGGTTAGGAATTCCTAAGTCTAGAGGGCTAACTGAGGCCTGTTTTAAGGCATGGAAGGTTGTCTCCTGGTCTGTTCCCATTCTAAAGGAAGGATATCAGACCCTGCAATAGCACTGTGCAGTGGCCAGGCTATTTCACCAAACCTGGATATCCACAGTCTACAGTAACCTGCCATTCCAGGGAAGCCCCTGTTGTTTCTTTGTTTGGGGTGGGGAATACTAGTGATGGCTTGAATTCTTTCTGGGGGGAGAGTCCTTTCCCCAGGGGTGAGAAGAAACCCTAAGTAGGAGACCTTCTGTGGAGAGATTTGAGCCTTGGATGCTGACACTCTGTGGGCCCTACCACCTGGGAAATTAAGGACTAATATGGTGTTGGCATCAGAAATATACTTCATCAGAGTATAAACAACAGATCACATATTGTAAAAGGGATCTCTGAGGCAAAAGAGAATCAGCTAGATCTTGAGCTAAGGCATTCCCAAAACTATTGGGCCTGTCTCAGAACCCCTGTGGCAGCACAGTCCATGTAAGCTGGACTAGAGGTTTAAATTTGGACTCCTGACATTGAAAGGCAAAAAGGCAAAAAGGAATTGGGAGTCTGAGTGGAGAGGAATGCAGAAAAAAGCATCCTTTAAGTCAAGAATAGTAAACCAAGCTGCAGCTTCTAGGACCTGGTTTAGCAGAGTATAAGCGTTGGGCACTTATTCTATTCATAACTGGATGAATAAGTATACAAAGTTATTTACTGCTCTTAAGTCTTGAACCAGCTAGTAAGTGCTGTTGGACTTTTTCATGGGAAGAATGGGAGTGTTGCAAGGAATTTGGCAGGAGGTTAGATGGCCATTGTCCAAGAAAATTTAAACCATGGGCCGGAGGCCTTTAACTTCTCCCTCCTTAAGAGGGGTACTGCTTTCTATGGGGGTAGGGCTGATTGGTAATATAAGCAATGGAAACTGGGGGAACCTGAAGTGCCTGACCTGGAATCCCTATATCCTATACCAAAGGATTTACTTGGTCAGCTATTTCTTGAAAAATGTCATTGAATGGGGTCCCTGGGTCTGATGCTAACACTACAGACATTTTTGAACTCAGGTCCACCCACTCTCATTTCTGAGGCATTATATACCTGGTGGTTTAGGCTGGGGTCTACTAATCAAATGCTAGCCCCTAGGGAATGGAGAAGTTCTCATCCCATTAGTGGAACTGGACATTCTGGAATAACTAGAAAGTGATGGCTTATGAGGAGGTTTCCTAGTCTACAGGTGAGAGGTTTAGTAAACAGTCCAGATTTTGATTTCCCATCAACTCCCACTGTAACACATGACCATGATGAAAGAGATATGGAGTGGCAGGTTAGGTTGGAAAAAGGGGCTCCTATATCAATTAAGAAATTAACAATCTCACCTGCCATGTCAAGGGTCACCCAAGTCTCCTTCTCCTGGGTGATGGTTTGTGGTATCATACAGGGAGCCACACTTAGCCTTGGGCCTCCTCAGTCCTCCTCAGAGGCAGTGAGCAGGGCTCATGGGGCAGGCCTGCTCCCTCTCTGGGGAGTGGTGCACAACCAGGCCCAATACCCATCCTTTCCACACCTGGGGCAAGGCCTTGGTGGCTGCTGGAGGGAGGCAGCTGGAGGCAGCCATGTTTCCAGTGGCCAGCCTCTCCACATTTGAAGCAGGTTCCTGCTGACATGGAGCCTGAACCCAGGTGGCCCTGAGATGACAGGTTGTCTTTAACAGTGACTGCAAAAAGGTGAGTCTGTTCTCAGGCCTTTATCCTACCACTGCTTACCTTCTCCACCTTGGCAGTGTGGTATTGATTATTGAAGACTGAGAAGGCTGTATCTGAAAGGGTGTTCATGGGAATTTGGGGAACAAAAGCAAGCTTTTGCAGCCTCTTATGGAAAGCTGGAGCAGACTGGCTGATGAAGTAAATTGCTATGAGGGTCTGTCATTAGATTTAGGATTTATTAGAGTATATTTATTCATTACCTCTACCAACCTTCCCTGAAATAAGGCTGGGTTTTCATCCTGTCCCTGAGTAATTTCCTTGAACTTACTGTAATTGACCACTTTGGTAATGCACCTCCTCATCCCTTTGGGGCCATATGGTTTCTAGGCTTTAGAACTGCTGGTCCCCTTTGATAGTTTCCCCCAGGAGCTGTATTAGAGACTGCTGGTGCTCCCACTGCATACTGGTTAGGCTGTTGGGTGGTCAGTTTATTGGCATGCCCTTGAACCTCAGTCAAGATGCAGTGCTTTTCCTAAGGCATGCAGCAAGTAGAAAGAATAATATGCATGTCACCATGTTAGTTCATAGATCATTGTGAGGTACTGGAATCCCTCAGTAAATTTGATGGGATCCTCAAACTGACCTATCTTCTCTTTGCACTGTGCCAGATTGGCCATAGAGAAGGGGGCATGCATCCCAATGGATTCTGTATCCCCATTAGATACTTCCCTTAAAGAGTAGAGAGCCTCAGACTTCCTAGCTGGGTAGAATGAGGCTCCACTTTGGGTATGACCCTCTAGACTTTGCCTTAGGTCATACAAAGGAGGTGCTGAAACCTCTGCTGGAGGTGAGTTTAAAGGGGCTTCTGAGTCTGAACCAGGTCATAGCAAGGTGTGCCAATAAGAAGGGGGTCATCTAAGATATCTTCCTTCTTGGGAGGGTACTTATTCTGCACTCTGAAGTTTCCTTCTACATAGCATAGCTGACAAGAACCCTTAGGCTTTTATTATGACATAGGGCTACAAAAAGCTGTATATAAGGAAACTCTACCGATTTTTCTTCCCTCTTACACAATAAGGTTATTTGACTTATAGGGCTTAGATTGAGGGTCCCATTTAGTGGCCACTCCTGGCCATCCATTAACTTTTACTCCAGCCACATGGTGTTGCAAAGAGATATTAGCCTCTTCTTTTTTAGACTACTGGTTGGTAGGTTGTCCCAGTTTCTTAGAAGGCACCCCAATGGGAAGTCTGCTGGAATGCTAGAAGGGCCACCCATTATCCTAGGGGAGGATAAGATGTGTTCATCAGTCTGGGGGTGTCCCACTATTAGTCCTAACTGAATGGATTGCTTGCTGAGCCAGTGTCCTGGAATCAGGAGCCCTGCTCACTGTCCCATGTTTTGGGGATTGGGAGCCTTAAGTCTCTGGGCATCTCCAGAGTTTTAGAGGTCTTGGGGGCATCTGGGTCCAGCTCCAAAACTGAACATCCAAGCTGGCTGACCCTAGGAAAAGGGTCTGGTTAGGGACCCTTCCTTTGCCTACTTTGCAGCAGTCTTAGGAGCTGGCTATGAATGAGCTCACCTCACAGCTTCTCTCAGGGGCCAAGTTCCTCAGTTAAACTCTATATTTAAAGCCCATTAAAAATACTAGAGACTAATTGTCCTGTGAATTGCCAGCAAACACCCTCAGAGTCCATCCTCCAACCCCAGACAATCTGTGGACCTCTCCAGGGTTTAGAAGGAGCAAAGCCTAAGGGCATTGCTGAAGGTGAGGTTTATGTCTTACTAACAAATGTAGTTTCCGTTTCTAAGGCATTCTAAAGCATTTCACAGACCCAAAATGAGGACAATAGTAGTTGGGAGATCAAAGACACTTTTAATTAAAAGGAGTAAATTAGTGATCTAAGGAAACAGTACAATGGGTGATAGCCATTCTGAACTTAGAGAGGGTCTGGTAAACTGGTGGACTACTACTTCACTTAGGCCATGTGCCCAGTCAGTTTTCCAGGGCAATTTTACCCACCACCCAGAACTTCTTCAGATCTACACAGCATGGGGACTAGCCACTAAAACCTCCAGAGTGGGAGCTGGAAGACTGTGCAGAGTTTATGTCCTTTGGGAGCTTATCCAGGAACCCCCTGGCATTTGAAATGGCAGAACAAAAACGGGCACAGATAGGCCTTAATTAAAACTCACCAGTCTCCAGTGGGGGTCAGGGAGAACCACTCACTTATTTGTCTCCTGGCAATGGCTCACCAAATGATGACAGAGAAGTGTTGGATTCCTCTAAGTTCTTGGCTATGTAACAAAAAAGAATTCAAACACACACCAGTTTAGTTAGACCAGTAAAAAGAATTTTTTTGGGAAATGGAGGAAAAGAACAGAGCTTGCTGAGAAATGGGAAAGAAAGATGGAAATACACACCAAGATTTGGTGTGGGCTTCTCCAGACAAAAAGAGAAGGCTGGCTTGTGCAGTCACCTTTATTAAGCTGTTGATTACCCCTCCCATTGCTAATCCTAAGGGGAGGGGCCCCAGCTATTACTGGCTACCCGACCAATGGTGGGGACCAATGGTAAGGACTATTTGGAATATCTGGGGCCAAGGGAGGTCCCAGAAAAAGAAACTGGGACCTCAAGATTACACTCAAGTTCTCAGCAAGGACTTGTAGCCAGGTTGTTTGTCAGCCATGTTGTCTGCTGGCCATGCTGTCTGCCAGCCATGCTGTCTGCCAGCCATGCTGTGGCCTATCTCCTTGTTTCCCTGGCTAAACTTCCTCACTTGCAAGTTGCAGGGTGTGTACATGTAAGCTTCCACTTCTTAACTTGCCTGTGTTATTCAGCAAGTTAATGTTAGCCAGCAGGCCCTTGTCTCAGTTTCACTAACCATGCTTAGGTTTTCTGCCCCTGCCCCCTTAGGTGCCTATTTTCTCCTGCTTCAAATATACATTGTAAATCAGTCTCTCAGAGGATGAGGCTCTTGTTGGTTTTCAGCAATGTCAAGTATTCTGAAACAGGATATGAGGATATATTCCAATCCACAGATAGACACTTTCAGGTCATTTAGACAGTGCTTGAGCTTGTAATTTGAAGCTCTGAGCTTATCCTTTTATTTCCCCACTTTCTCCAGTGCATATAAGAGCAACATATCAATCTCACTATACATAAATTTGTACTCAAATGTTTAAAGGTATCAAATACATGGTCACCCAGAACCTTCCCTCTTACATGTATTTGAGTAGAAGTATCCAATAATGATATTATATTTGACTGAATTGCCACATCACACCATGGGCTAACAATATACCAGTGTCCATTTTACCAATGGAAATAGAATCACTAGTGTATTTAAATCTAATTAGGTAAAAGAATCAGTTCCAAAAATTCTCAGAACAACTTCAGAGAGCATATCCTTAATATTACGTTCCTGTAGAAGCACTTCTGGCACTAAACCTGTATAAGAACTAAAACCTGTATAAGTCATGGTTTTCCATCATTATTATTATAGATGATGCCACATTTCAGGAAGTAAGTAAAAAAATTTTCACTCATTAAATCAATTAAGAAAAATACCCTTTTACAATTTTGATGAACTATCCTCTTTCTGTTGTAAATTTAGATATAATCTGGTATGAAGACTCTCAGATACTTGAGACGTATCACATAATTTACAGCAATGAGAAATTGTGCAACAGAAAATATTGCCTTACAATGTGAGCTATGGAAAGAGTAGGCCATCTAGACAAATTAACGTGCTCTCTTAGGGTTCTGACACTTCTACACTGGTTATTTCTCAAAAGGTCTTATCTTTTGTCATCTGTGTACCTGTTGATAGGTAAATCTCCAAGAAGGCTGAGAGATACTGGTTTTCATGGCTTCTAATTTCCTTTTTGTGGTTGAGGATGGAAGGAATTACTGAATTAGAATAATGCATTTCAAATGTCCCTTACAATAAAATTCATGACATAACTTGTAGTTTTTTTATTTGAATAAGCACTACAAAAATGTTTAACCCTGCTTACAGAAAAGTGACTGGAGAATAGAATTTCTGTAGGTTATTTTCTGAGGAAAGTAGTTGGTGCTTGTGTGCTCTGCACCAGCTCATGTTACTTCAGACCCCTATGTTAAAATTAAGAGCATGTCAATGGGTTGTCCAAAGCAGATAAGACCATTAAATATATTCACATGACTTAGGCTTGTACCAAAAGGAGGCTGGTTAAGGTATATTCTAAAAACAATAGTTAGGTTCCTTGGCCTTAATCCTTACTGTTTGGTATACAGTTCAGAGGGCCTTAAATTATCCTCCAGAGACATTGTTCTCTAGGATTCTGCTTCAGAACATTCTACATAAATAGGAGATGGAAGAACAGGAAAAAAAAAATCACACACACACACACACACACACACACACACAATGGAATCCCATAAGAATTTCACCTGAAGCCAAGATTGTGCATAATTTTGAAATTCAGGTAATTGGCTTTCCCTTCTTGGGGTGATCACATCACTCTAGAAAAAGGATAACCAAGAGAAATATATTAATTAAAAAAAGAACAATGTGGCACTTACCTGGAAAATATCCAAACTAGCTTTTGTATTTCATCACAATAAATTTGATGTAGATACAAAGGATGAAGAACCATAAACATTGAGTGACATCAAGATTCAGATGCTTATGTGACATAAAAAAGTTTCATTCCTGTTTACAGCAAAAATTAAAACAATGGAGCACGTCATGTTTTAACCCACTGGGAATGAAGATTTGGATACATTTCATTAAGCAGAGTAGTAATTAATTAACATAGACACCACGAACTACTCATTTTAGCACTCAAATATCCCTGATTTTTTCCCATCAAAATACTACTCAGTAAAATTTTCACGGGCCAATGTTCTATTACCTTTGTCAAAAGACCAATGGGAGTTGAGTTTGTAGATTATAGCACTTTATTTGGGACACTAAAGTTTTGCTGCAAGAAGAAAGCCAGATCAATTTCAAAAATGCAAGTAGCTTTTGGCTGTTAAGGATGGCAAACTATTTTTAGATACATAAGAAATTAGCTTGACCTCTATTGATTGATGAGGGTTTGTCCATCTTATGGAGATAAGTTTAGTGCAAGTGGCCTTTATTTTCTATTGAGTCAAATGTATTGGACCAGGGATTTTATTTTCTATATGAGTTAGCTTCCATGGTGGATATTTCAAATTTAAAGATATTAAGAGGGTATTAAGAGGAATCTTAAGAGGGAGTTCCAAGAAGAAGTAGTATATGGGATTTTGGGCTTGAGGTGCCCCCCAGGGTTTCTCTATATAATTCTATAATCCCCTCCCCGCCCCTTTTTGGTCATTCCCTTGGATA
>JAQZBX010079240.1:0-14007 GCA_029593785.1 Cabassous unicinctus | reverse complement strand
CATTTGCTGCGTGTCTTCTCTGTGTCTGCTTATCTCCCCCTTGCCATGAGGTCTTGCCGTATCAGCCCACGGCGCGAGCCGGCCTGCCCTCACAAGGAGGCCTCGGGACGCGAACCCGGGCCTCCCATATGGTAAACGGGGGCTCTATCCACTGAGCCACACCCGCTTCCTCATTATGTTTTTTCTTCATGTGTCTCTTGTTGTATCAGCTTGCTGGACCTGCCCATCACATCAGCTCTTGTTGTATCAGCTTGCTGGACCTGCCCATCACATCAGCTTGCTGTTTTCTTTCAGAGGCACTGGATATGAACCAGCAACCTCCCGTGTGGTAGGCGGGAGCCCAGTCGCCTGAGCCACATCCACTTCCCAAGGCCTGTTGTTTTGACAGGTAAATTTATTTTACAGAGGACATGTTAGGAAGCCCATTTGTCAAGCCACAATCTCCAGTTCAGCTTCACCAGCAATAAAGACAGTGATCTTCAGTTGTCTCACTCCTGGGTCTCAGTACTTAATTAGTTCTGTGGTTCTGAATTTGTAAAGGGATGACAGGAGTGTAATTACCTACTCCCCCCCACCCCCCATTCAAATAAAAGAGAGAAAGAACGAACAAGTTCTAATCATAACAGTGTTCTTGACCAGCCTGAGAAGTTTGTTTTCCCCAGAACAATCTTGAAATTCTCTATTTCCTCTTCCCACACTTATTCCCCCCATACGCCCATCTCCCCTTCCCATTCCACAAATGCCACTCAATATGACCTCCCCCCTACAGGCTATTGACCAGGGTGTGATTTGTATCATACCCAGAGACACCAAACCTAATCTTTTGTACCCTATACACTGTGACTACTGATCCCAGTCTTACTGTGGCAGTGTTGAAATCCTTTGCTGATTGCATCACAGGTTAACCAGGCAGTGGGTGCAAACCCTATGGAAAGGACATGTAATGACATTAAGGATTTCTATTCTGTGAAAGATATGAAACATTGATTAAATGGTGAGGCAAGTGGATGTTTTGTCTCTTTTTTTTTTTGACTTGAGGCAGGAAGTTTATTGGGAAGCTCTCCCAATGGAGGGGGTCTGAAGAATAGACATCAGCCTACCCATGGAAGGTGGTGGATATGAGTTTATACAGTACATCAATAGGAGGGGAAACCGAGTACAGTCTGGGGCCAAATGGCCAGGGGGGAGTGGGTTAGGAGGTCTTGGAATGTGAGAGGGGTTGGGGAGGGAGTGATGGCCCTTATCTGCTCCATTTTGTTTATTCTTGGGAGGGGATGAGCTGCCCCTAGGCTGTGGCTTGCTCAATTAAGTGGGTTATGGCTGGAGGCTGCCTTTCCTCAACCTATGCCACAGGGGCATTGATTCATGGTCCTATGACCTGTCATTGCAAACCTCTTAAGGGGGAAACTTGAACATTCCTAATTCTTTGATTTGTGTGTGTGTTTGTGTGTGTGTGTGTGTGTATCTATATATACACGATGAAGGACCTAAGTAATGAGAATACTGGATAGAACGGAAGGGTGAGGGGATTCGGGACATTGACTCAGTCTGGCTACTTCCTGCTGTTAGGGGATGGTGAAGGGTTCCTTCTTTTCTTTCCAGTGGGTTCTGATTTCTGGTCCCAAAAAGGTTGGTATTGGCATTCATGTAGCAAGAAGATGCTGTTCACATATTCCTGAGTTGTTGATTGTACGATTCAGCATGTGAATTGGATGGGAAGCTGTCACTGCTGGCAGATGTCCCAGATGTTCTTCCACAGATCTCTCTTCCCCACAGAGGGCAGCCACAACAGTTTATTGTTCCTGTCTTGTACTTTGGTGACTTCTCGCAATTGTGACTAAAGCCCAAGGGATATTTGTTAGAATGTTGCCTCTGCCCCAAATTCACCCAAATCCACTATTGGTACTGGCTACATCCAATTTACAGGGTAAGTTAAGGTTCTTAAACTTGTGTTATTGCCCAAAAAGCAGCCTGCTGCGGGGGGTAGTGGTTTCTCATTTCCATATACAACCTTTTCTGATTAACACATATAATGGTTTTAGTATCTGAGCTAAATGAGGGATGAAGGGTTTTTACAGCAGAGAATAGTTTTTTTTTCTACTTAACAAAACAACATTTAAGAATTTGCTAGACCGCCAGGACTTTGTAGCTTGTCCCAATTGCCCATCTCAGGCTTTTAAGATAAGATACCATTGTCTTGGATGCTTCTTTTAATTCTGAAAAAAAGGATTACTGGTTAACATAATATCATCAATAGGGTTACAGCCACAGGTTTTTCCACGCAGCCGGAATCTTTGCCACCAGGCTAGGACAGATGGTTGGGTTATGCACACAGCCTTGGGGAAAGCACTGCAAAATCCACCGTTGGCCTCTCACATGAGGTTGAATGCAGGCTTTATTGACTTGCCTAAGGAGATAGTAAAGAACGCCTTAGCAAGTTTTAAAACAAAGTGATAGTGACATGACTATATATTAATTTCTTGCAACAAACTAGCAATATCTGGGACTGCTGCAGACAGCAGTGGTGTTACTTTAATTCATGATAATTTACTGTTATGTCCTCAATGGTCACTTTTTCTGCAGCCATAGGGCTGCTGCTTTAGCAGAGGTGGGGCAGAGCAGATGAACACTAGCTAAGGCATCCGCCTCTTGATTTCTAGGCGGAGAAGTTGTTTCTGTGACACATACCATTTTTAAAAAATAATTAAAACCATGATTAACATTATCATAATTTTATATCTTTGATTTTACTACTTTTAAGATTTAAACTCTTTTACCAGTAATCAACAGTTAAGAATATTTGAGCATTATAAATGCAGTTAAGCTTTAATTCAGCAGTTTAGATAGATAGGTATTTAACACATATATTTTGGATCATTGCTTTTTAGGAGTACACTTAGGAGTTAGCTAAAATTTTACATGGAAAAAGTGAGCAATTGTAGGTTTGTTAAGTAGATTATTAGAGACAGCTGGATGTTGAAATTTTTGATGAGAAGGATCAGAGGAATAGGATCTGAGACGATGTTTGATTTGGGAGATATCAGAGAGGGAGAAGGGGATGTGAACGTGAATAATGCTTTCTGCCTGGGCCACTTTCTGGAGAGAGGACAGGAGCTGTGGAAGGAGTCTGGAGAACGGGAATTTGGGCTCTAAAGCAGGTGATGGATAGGGAGAAGGGAGTGGGCCCAGAGGGTGGTGTGGGGGAAGGGAAAGAGGACAGAGCAAGTTCAGGGGGCGCTGATTAGGCATACAGCAGTGGAGGAGGGGTGTGATTGGAGGGATCAGAGTCAGAAGAAGGGTTTTCTGTGTGCAGAAGGCGGGGAGGGGAGGGGAGGGGAGGCCAGCACAGGCCCTGGAGCCTGTGTGGTGTGGGAGGAGCCTGGTCTGCCAGATCAAAGTTGAGATTTTCAGAGGTTGTAGGGGAGAGAAGGAAAGTTTCTGAGAGGGTTTTTGGTGTAAAAGAAGGATCTGACAGGAGGAACAAGATTGGCAAAGGGAGGGGCGATTACGGAGGGGGGAAAAATGCCTGAATGGAAGGAATTTCTGAAGTTCTCCAAGTCTCGGAGAATTTGGAAATTGAAAGTGCCGTTTTCCGGCCACTGACTTTCATTGTCCAATTTGTAGGGCAGCCGCACAGAGGTTGAATAGAAAATGAGCTTTTTAGGTCTAATGTCTCCTTCCGGACTCAGAGTTTTAAGGTTATGAAGGAGACAACCCAGAGGCATGGTTTTTTTGGGAGGGGGCTGAAATTGAATTCCCCATTTTAGGTGGCGTGGGTGAGACTAAGGATCTCTTAAAAAGGAAAGAACGGGAGATTCTGAGTGAGACAGGTGTCCCCGAATCAGTCAGAAATCACCCAAGGAAACGGGATACCACGCTTAGAGCCGGATGTCTCCAGAGCCAAGGGATCTCTTCCCACAAGGACGCAAGCATACCGCCCACCGTGGCCCTCAGGGACAGTGAGGATCACTGGCTTAGCACTAGGAGTTTTTCTATGGGTTGTCCTGGACAACAGGAAAAGAGAGAGAGAGCAGGATACTCCGGTGGAGAAATCCTTGACTCACCCAGCTATTATTCGGTGTCCGATGTTGGATGAGTTCTCAGCAGCAGCAGGGTGGAGATTCCTCACCAATCAGTCAGTCCCAGCGATCCCAGACTCAGGTGTTTCAGCACCAAATGTTAGAGAAAAACGGCGCTCACTGGGACGCAGGGACTGACAATTGCAGGCAGAAAGTTTATTGGGAAGCTCTCCCAATAGGGGGTCTGAAGAATAGACTTCAGCTCCCCTGCCAGCATGGCGGGGGTCTGAAGAGAGACTTCAGCCCCACAAGTGGATGTTGATGGCTTTGTGGACATCCTCATGAAATTGAAGAATTAGTTGTAGGCCATAGAAAACATTAATCAGCCCAGAAGTGGCAGTTCTCAACCCTGGCTTCCCTTTAGAATCAGGTAGAGAGAGAAAAAATAAGCCCAACCCAGACTAAAAGGAATTGTTATATCTGAGTGAGGCTTGGACCTAATTTTTAAAAGTTTCTGAAGTGATTCTAATATGCTGCCAGGGTTGAGAACCACTGATTTAAAGGAAATGGTGCTTTATTAGCTCCTATTTAGGGCAGTGCTTCTCAACTTCATCATGCAAATAAATTACCTGAGGTCTTGTTAAAATAATATCCTGATACAAAAATGAACTCAAAATGGATCTAAGATCTAAATATAAGAGCTAAAACTAAAAAACTCTTAGAAAAAAATCTTCATGGTCTTGGATTAGTAATGGTTTCTTAGATATGAAACCAAAAGCACAAGCAACCAAAGGAAAAAAAAAAAAGATAAAATTGGACTTCATCAAACTTAGAAACTTTGTTCTTTAACATTATCAAGAAAATGAAACGGAGCGAGTGTAGCTCAGTGGTTGAGTGCCAGCCTCCCATGTACGAGGTCCCGCATTCAATTCCTGGTATCTACTTAAAGAAAGAAAGAAAAGTGAAAGGAACACACACTAAAGGAGAGAATATTTGCAAATCATGTATCTGATAAGGGTCCAGGATCCAGGATTTAAAGAAGTGAAATCTTACAACTCAACAACAAAAGAACCCAATTAAAAGATGGGCAAAGGAGATATGAATAGCCTTCTCTCCAAAGATGAGAAAATGACCAATAAGCACAGGAAAAAAATGCTGAATATTAGTCTCAGGGATTGCAAATCCAAAACCACAATGAGGGGAGCAGATATGGCTTAGGCTGTTGAGTGCCTGCTTCCCACTGGGATATCCCAGGTTCTGTGTCTCATGCCTCCTAAAAACAAACCAACAAACCCAAAACAACAAGCAAATAAAATTTAAAAAATCCAACTCAGGGGAGCCAGTGTGGCTCAGTGGTTGAGCACTGGCTTCCCGCATAAGAGGTCCTGGGTTCAATCCCTGACTGGCCTGGTACCTCAAAAAAACCAAAACAACCACAATGAGATACCACTTCACAAACTCACTAGGATGGCAGACAAGAAGTCTGGTGAGGATGTGGAGAAATGGGAATCCTCATACATTACTGGTAGGAGTTAGAGTGTAAAATGGTGCAGCTGCTTAGAAAACAGTTTGACAGTTTCTTAATAGGTTAACTACAGAGTTAGTATTTGACCCAGCAATTTGGACTGGTGTTAATTCTTGAAATGTTTGGTAAAATTTACCAGTGAAGCCATCTGGACTTGGGCTTTTCTTTGTTGGGAAGTTTTTTTTATTACTGATTGAATCTTTTTACTTGTTACTGGTCTGTTGAGATCTTTTTCTCCTTGAGTCACTGTAAGTAGTTTGCATGTTTCTAGGAATTTTTCCATGTCATCTAGGTCATCTTAATTTTTTGGCATACAGTTGTTCATAGTATCCTCTTTCATTTATTATCTCTTCTCTAATCTTCCTTCCTTCCTTCTGCTCGCTTTGGGTTTAGTTTGCCTTCTTTTTTTCTTGTTCCTCCAGGTATGACAATTGGTCTCTGACTTTGAGATCCTTTTCTTTTTCTAACATAAGCATTTATAGCTCCAAATTTCCCTCTCACTGCCTTTTCTGTATGCATCCTGTAAGTTTTGATATTTAGTATTTTTGTTTTCATTCCCTTCAAGATATCCAGTAATTTCCCTTTTGATTTCTTCTCTGACCCTTTAAGAATGTGTTGTTTAATTTCCAATATCTGTGTGTTTTCCATTTCTCTCCTTGTTATTCTAGCTTCATTCCATTGTAGTCAGAGAAGCTACACTGTATGATTTCAGTATTCTGAAATTCTGAAATTTACTGAGATTTGTTTTGCGACCTAACTTATGGTCTATCCTGGAGAATGACCCATGTGCAATAGAGAAGAATGTGTGTTCTGCTATTGTTGGGTGAAGTATATGTCTGTTATATCTAGTTGGTTCAGAGTATCGTTCAAATCTTCTATTATTAGTCTTCTGTCTAGATAATCTATCCATTATTTAAAGTGGTGTATTGATGTCTCCTACTATTAATGTAGAACTGTCTATTTTTCCATCAATGTTGGCTTCATATATTTTGGAACTCTGCCTTTAGGTGCATATATATTTATAATTGTTATACATTCTTGTTGATTTGATCCCTTTATCAGTATATAGTGTCTTTTGTCCCTTTTTAAAACAGTTTTTGACTTAAAGTCTATTTTATCTTATATTAGTATAGCTACCCCCAGCTCTCTTTTGATTACTATTTACATGGAATATTTTTTTCTATCCTTTTACTTTCAACTTACTTGTGTCTTTGGATTTAAGGTGAGTCTCTTGTAAATAGCATATAGTTGGGTCATACATTTTTATCCATCCTGCCAATCTCTGCCTTCTGATCAGAGAGTTTAATTTATTTATACTTAAAGTAACTATTGCTAGTACAGATTTTCTTCTGCCATTTTGCTATTTGGTCTTTGTGTTACACCCTTTTTGTTCCTCAATTCTTCTGTTAAGGCCTACTTTAATATTTATTTGTTTGTGTGTGTGTGTGAACCAGTTTGACTCCTTTCTCATTTCCTTCTGTGCATATTTTTCAGATATTTTCTTTGTGGTTATCATGTGCTTAAATTTAACATCCTGGCAGCAGATGTGGCTCAAGTAGTTGAGCGCTTGCCCACCCATGGGAGGTCCTGGGTTTGGTTCCCGGTGCCTCCTGAAGAAAAAAAAAAAACAAAAAAACCTAGCAAAACAAACAATGAAACCAACTCAGAGAAGCAGATGCAGCTCAGTGGTTGAGTGCCGGCTTCCCACATAAAAGGTCCCAGGTTCAATCCCTGGCTGCGGGTACCTCAAAAAAAAAAAAAAAAATTTAACCTCCTAAGTCTATACCAATCTTGTTTGCTTTGGTACCAATTTAACTTCAATAGTGTACATAAATTATGTTCCTGTAACCATTCGTTCCCCCTCCTTTATGTAGTTATTGTCAAAAATTACATATTTATACATTTTGAGTACAAAACCATTGGTTTATCATTACATTTTATGTATTTTGCCTTTTAGTTCCTGTAGAAAGTAAAAAGTGGAATTACACATCAAAAATACAATAATACTGTGGTGTTTTAAATTACCCATATGCTTACCCTTACCAGAAATCTTTTATTTCTTTATGTCCCTTTGATCAACTGCCCTGTCCTTTCAGTCTGAAGAACAGGGCTAGTGGTGAACCCCCTCAGCTTTTGTTTATCTGGAACTGCCTTGATCTCTTATTTTTAAAAGATAGTCTTGCCAGGTATAAAATTCTTGGTCAGCATTATTTTCTTTCAGTACTTTAAATATTTCATCTCACTTCCTCCTGCCTCCATGGTTTCTGATGAAAAATCAGTACTTATTCTAATTGGGGCTCCCTTGTACATGACAGGTTACTTTTCTCTTGCAGTTTTCTGAACTGTCTCCTTGTCCTTGGCATGCACCAGTTTGACTACAGTGAGTCTAGGAGTTGTTCTCTTTAAGTTTATCCTGTCTGAGGTTCATTGGGCTTCTTGAATGTATATATACATGTTTTTGTTTGTTTGTTTGTTTGTTTTTGGTAAAATATGGGAAGTTTTCTGTCATTTTTTTAAAAATATTCCTTCTGTCCCCTCTGAGACTTCCCATAGTGCATATTGGCTCACTTGATGGTGTCCTACAGGTTTCTTAGGCTCTGTTCACGTTTCTACATTCGCTTTTGCGCCTCATCCTGAATCATTTCAATTGCCTTATCTTCGACTTTACTCATTCTTTCTTCTTCCAGTCCCAATCTGCTGTTGAAACCCTCAAGGGATTTTTTTTTCTTCCAGCTATTATAGTCTTGAACTAGTCTTGGTTCCTTTTAATAATTTCTTTGTCTTTGAGAATCTTATTTTGTTTGTTTATTGTTTTCCTGATATCCTTAATTCTTTCTCCATGTTTTCCTTTAGCTCTTTGAAGGATATTGAAGATAATTTTTTTAAAGTCTTTATCTGGTATGTGCTAAGTCTGGACTTCATTGATGGTTTGTGAAATTTTACCTAGTTCTTTTCTATAGGCTATCATTTCCTGTTTCTTTGTCTTGTAATCTTATTGCACACTGTACATTTTAATATTTTAATGCATTAACTCTGGAATTCAGCCCCTGAGCTGTCTGTTTCTCAAGTTTGTATCTAGCTAGTGATAAGACAGATTTCCTTGAGTGCCAGGAGCTAATAAAAACATCCCAAAACAAGAAACACCTTTCACAGTCTTTGCAGATTGACTCTTTGTTGGCTGTTGTTCACCTTCAGAATGAGTCCAAGTTGAAAGCTTAGGGCTTTCTGTCTTTTCTGAGCATATGTCTTGTCCTGGGCATGAATTCATGGCTTTAGGAATTCCCCCTTTTACAGGAATGTGACTGTCCCCTCTATTCCCTTTGAAATAGATTTTTCCACTTCCTGGTTGCTCTTAAATGTTTTGAAACTGGTACTCTTTTGCTCCAGGCCACTTCAATTTGACTGTTTCTTAACACTGCTTTAGCTTCTGCTGTCTGTTCCTTTTTGCAGGGCAAGCTCTGGGAGGGTGAGCCAGAGATGAGTGTCCTGGTTCAGTCCTTCAAGCTTTCATCCCATAGCTTGGGACCAACATACAGGCACCTCAACATATGCATAAGGGTACTCTGTTGCCTCCAGAACAACGCCAGAGACCCACAACAGGAGCACAGGCTGACTCCACACTACGTAGGGGAGGGAGTGAAGGAGGGGCCAGCATAGGCGCCAGGGGCTTCCACTGGTTTTGAGCTCCCGTTTCTTGATTTGGTGCTTACCCTGTTAACTGAAACCCTCTAATATATTTATTTTCTAAGAATATATTATGTTTGAATGGAAGAAAATGCGCTTAAGTAAATAAAAGGAAACTAAGAACAGAAACAAAAAATGATTAAATTCTAGGGAGACTGTCTGCCAGGGCTCTTAGCCTGAGATCTGCTCTCTCTTTGTTAAAGAGAGAGGTCAATAACTGTTGGAAAAGGCTGAACACCTAACAGCAGAAAACAGACATTCTCTAGGCCACAGATAGGCAGATTAAAAGAGAAATATAAAGGGGATACTTTTTCACCGTATGTGTCACTGTTACTTAACTACATGCCTGAAATTTGAAATCACACACCTTGTATATCATCAGTCACAATGCCACAAATTTGGGAGTGATCATCAGGGCCTGTCTTCTCCAGCTCTAAAATGCTGCAAATTCATGGACATTTGTGTCAAGGAACTCCTCCCCCTTGAAAAATGACATTTCTCTCTAAAGTAATTGTTTCCATCTTTATTCCACCAGAAATGATCCTCCTCCTTATCATGAAAGATTTTGTTGATCAAAAAGATTTTAAAAACAGATTTAAAATTTTCTATATTTAAATCCCACACCTAGATACCCACAACTACTAATCAGAGTGGTTCTGATCAGCATGTTACCACTTTGAGTTGACATAGTTTCAGCCAAAGGCTGCTGGTAAATATTATTTGCATTAGGCTTTTTTGATGAACTTTCCAAGTTTGCTAGTTTCCTGTCACTACCTTTTCAGACTCCAGCCTAAGTGCTATTGACTGCTCTGAACCACATCAAAGGCAGAGAGAGGATAAGGAGGTGTTTGGTATGAAATGATTTTTGGGAGCTTGGTTTTGTGTTTCTGTTCCTGAGTCCAAATTCCAGGGGATGCCAAGGATAGCCAAGTCTCATTTATTTGTACAAATATTGGCATGATGAAGAATGTTCTAAAGAAGGTAATTATTTCCAGCATTGAATATAGCATTTCCTTTGATCATTTGATTGGGTCACAGATAAACTCCAATTTAAACTTTACGTTTAAAGCTTCCTCTCCTGCATTCCCTGCCTCGTGCTACAGCTTGATGCCATAGGTATCACAAATTTCTAAAAGTACACCCAAACAAGCATATCTCAACACATTATAGTTTATTCACCTTATGAAGAATTTAGTATTGACAAGAATAGGTGTGACAAGGTTTGGGATTTAAGCTTAATTCTGTTCTGGACCATTGCAATGATTGTCAATTCATATTTAGAGTTTTGATAATGGTAGCAGTTATTTCTGAAAGATCTTTGTCCACACTGATTTGGATGAAGTTTTCTGGAGCTGATGGAGGCTCCAGAGTATCAAACTGGGACTGCAGTAACTCAGGGGGCATAAAATGTCCTCTTCTTCCAAGTAAGCGTCCAGATATGACCTCAGATGAGCCACTCAAATGGACCACAAAGAGCTTCACCTCTGACAGCTTTTCTTCCTTTCCTGAGTCGTCACATTTCTGAGGAGCATCTTGTTTTCCTTGTATTAAGATATCTCTGTACATTTTCTTCAGAGCTGAACAGGCTAGAACCACATGCTGTCCTGAGGCTACATCCCTGAAATGAATAAATGAACAAATGAATGGATGGCATTTTAAAGAATGAAGACATTTAAAATAATCTTCGTCAGTACTAGGTCCAAGGACTCCAGTTTTACTTCTCTGCCAGAGGAAGGCATTACAAAATGGAGATCTGGGTTTGAGTGGATGGATGGATGAATCAAGCTACATTGGGCAAGGCACTTACCTCCCTGAATATCATCTCATCATCTGCTAAATGGGGCTACTCAGACTACCTGCCTCCTAGAATTGTTAAGGAAAAGGTCTATCAAGGTGCCTAACACACAGGAAGGACTTAATAAGTACTGTTTCTGCTCTTATGGCTGTAGGATGTGGCTCAGTCCCTCAGTGTAAAACAGGTGGCTGCAGAAAGCTCTGTGCCACACAAACACAGCACATTTCACTCTCCTCCACGGAGAATTTCACAACTGGCTTTCTCCCCATTCCTAATCTAAACTATAATGGAAAAGTTGGCAGAAGTTACCAGAAAGTACAGAGCTGAAGGAAGTAGGAGGGAAGGGAGCCTCAGTCTCTGTTGGTCAAGGTGAACAAGACATGAGAAGTTTCCAGGGATGTGCTAAGAAAAAACCTGAGCCAGAAATGGAGGCAGACAGGCAAAGTGTGCCAATAAGAGAAAACCAGTGAGGTCAAAGACCACGCAAGAGAGTGTGCTGCAGCTTTCACCAGCCAGTGTGCCCTTGCCCTGGGTGGGAAGGCAGTCATCGTGGGGCTCGCAAGAGACTCTAGAGTTAAGAGATGAAGGGAAAACACTGAATGGTGTACCTTGAGAACTGAAAATGCTGAGGGGCATCCCTTTGGTCTTAATTTAGATCAGAAAACCAGTGGCTGGAGTATATCATCAGAGCAAACTTTTAAAAATGTAACAGAGCCTTCTGGCTCTTCCCAAGGGCCACAGTTGAAAGTTTGTTTATTCTGGATCTGGAGGTGTTATCTGTGTTCTGAGGATCTTCATTTCTGCTTCCATTCCAAGTCTATATATATGATCTATGACATGTCTTTTTATGTTAGAGTCCCAGGTGGGCAGTTGTTCTCAATCCTTAAAAAGTTAAATTATTAAGCCCATGCAAAGATGAGGCTGCCAGCCATGTCAGTGGGGTGTGAAAGAAGCAAACTGAACTTTTAATCAAAAGTATATTCTAATCTCATTTACAAAATGAGTTTATTTTACATTTACAAAATGTGACATCATGTTAGAAAGCAAAATTTATAATCCATCTTCTGCCCTTTCCTCATCCTTTCTCCACGTTCCAACAGGACTCCCAGTGGGATTAGGCCCACTGATGGCTGGAGGGGTTGACAGTGACCCCATTTTTCAGAAGCTATGGAGCTGGACAACAAAGAACTCTGTTGGTGTCCAATTACCTGTTGGCTTACAAAGGTTACAAGGCTGGTTGTCACAACTTGAAGTAGGAGGAAGAAAAGCTGGTGAATCAGATATGGCTAAAATTAATAGTGGCATCAGTTAACATTTTTTAAGCATTTACTATAAGACACTGTTCTAAGTGCACCTACTTCTCACACTAACCTGTGAGTAGGAACTGTGTTCCCGGTGGTAGGCATTGTTATGCTTTTGCCACCATCCATGCCCTGAAGGTGGTAATAGGTGTCTCTCCTGATTAAGAGTTTGGTGCAGCAGGCTGGGTGCCGGAAGTTTGGTGCAGTGAGCAAGGTGACAACAATCGGACAATCTCCATTTTACAGAAGAAGGAATCGGGGCTTCCTGAGGCCAAGTGATTGACCAGGATTCCCAGCTAGTAATTGTGGACCTTTCTAGGTTTGTCTTCAGAGCCCAGCTAAGTAGTTTAACACCTTGTCTGTGGTTGATTGAAGCCATTATTGATCACTTGATAGACCTCAGTGCATTCTATTTCTGGGATCCTTTATCATCAGTCTTTTGTGATGTCAAACTGTATTTTCTTCCCTGTGCTTTCTGATGGTTTTTCTTTACTCACTGACTTATCATACCAAGTCCCAGTGCTCTCTTACCTTAATAAAATGTCATGCAAGTTGCAGAGCCAGGGAATCCTGTCCTGAAATTAAAGCAGAAACAAAGTAACTTTTCTATATAGTGGCTTGTTTGTGCATAAACATAGTAACATCATGTTCACAAATGTCTAGAGAGATCTTAGGCCATGCCCAAGACTGAAGGGGCAAGCCATTGGCAGTTAATAACAGAAACATTTTACTGATTCAGGTGTCTGGCTCTTTTCATGATAATAAAAATCACCCTAAAGGATCAGTGTGTTTATTCCCCACCTTAATCTACTCATTGTAGACATGTTTTTCCTGGTTTACAAATCTTCTTTTATTGTGTTGTAGGTATTCTCCAGGTGCCTCAGATTCTCAAATGCAGTGGTGTATTCACTTAAAGTCTAATGTCAGCTGCTCCTGGTCCTATTTTTCAAACTCTCCCAAAACAAAAGTCCCCTCAGATAAAAGAACTGTGAGAATTGTATGGGGTCCTGTTTACCATATGTGAGGTCCCAGGTTCGATCCCCGGAGCCTCCTGGTGAAGGAGCTCCCACGTGGTGAGCTGGTGCAGCAAGACGAAACAACAGAGGGAGACAGGCAGACACAGAAAGGCACACAGCAGATGGACACAGCGAGCGCAAGCAGCAAGGGGGGGGGGAATAAATAAGTAAATAAAAATAAAAAAAAGATGGGTATTTTAAAAAAGCACTGTGAGAAATTTATATTTTTATGCAAGTGTTCAAAGGGAATACAGAGGAGGTTTACATAACACATGCTACAGTGTTTCACTAAGAAATCCTTTTAACATGTTCTCTGACGGGAGGGGAGATAAATCTTGATTGGTCATAATGTATTTTTTTAAATTATTTTTATTATAGAAACATTTAAGCATATATAAAAGCAGACAAAATAGTACAAAATAAAACTCTGTATGTGGGAAGCGAGAGTGGCTCAGTTGATAGAGCCCCCGTTTACCATATGGGAGGCCCCGGGTTCGCTTCCCGGGGCCTCCTTGTGAGGGCAGGCCGGCCCGCGCAGCCTAGTGGGCTGATGCAGCAGGACCTCACAGCAGGGGGAAGATAAGCAGACACGGAGAAGACACACAGCGAATGGACACAGCAAGCACAAGCAGCAAGGGGGGGATAAACAAATAAATAAATAAATCTT
>JAQZBX010079239.1:0-14008 GCA_029593785.1 Cabassous unicinctus | reverse complement strand
CACTCTCTCCTAAACAGTTCTGTTCTGATTTTAGTGACTTGTATCCTCTCTCTATTTTTTCAGTCTAGCTAAAGGTTTGTATATTTTATTTATCATTTCAAAGAATCACTCTTGCTTTTGTTGATTCCCTTTAGTTTTTTTCTTTTTTAATTCTCTATTTCATTTATCTCCACTCTAAGCTTTATTTCTTTCCTTCATTTCATTTTCAGGTTTAGTTTAATATTCTTTTTCTAGATCATCCAGTTTTGAAGCTAGGTCTCTGATTTGAGATCTTCTTCTTTCATGTAAAGATTTAAAATTATAAATTTCCTTCTCAGCACTGCCTTTGCTGCATCACACTAGTGTTTGTATGTTGTTTTATTTTCATCTACCTCAAGATATTTTCTATTTTTTTTGTAGATTTTCTTTATCAAGTTGAGAAAATTCTCCTTATCCCTAGTTTGCTAAGAGGTTTTATCATGAATGAGTGTCAGATATTTTCATATAAGTTTTAGGCATCTATTGATATGATCATTTTTTTTCATCTTTAGTGTGTCGATATTATGGATTACCATAGTTGAATTTTAAATGTTGACCTAACTTTGGATAGCTGGAAAACAGTCCTCTTAGTCATGGTATATAATTCTGTATTACTTTAATAGAGCTATGACAAATATTACACAATGATTTGGCTTAGGCCCCAGGAATTTAATGGCTCACAGTTTCAGAGGCTAGAAATCCAAATCAAGTTGTTGCCAAGTCCATGCTTTCTCCCATACTCAGTAGTGTTCTGGTGATTGTAGTACTCCATCACATGGTGGTGTCCTTGATTTCCTCCTGTGTCTTTCTCTGACTTCTGACTTTCACTGAATCCAGATTTCCTCTCTTTAAAAGAGCTCTAGTTACATGGATTCAAACTCCCCTGAATTCAATGTGGCCATACCTATTAACATCTCCAAAATGTCCTATTTACAATTGAGTTTATACACACATAGACATGGATTAAGATTAAGAAAATATCTCTTGTGAGTACATGATTCTATCCCCCCAAACTTCTTTTTATACACAGCTTGATTGAATTCACTAATATTTTGTTGATACTTTATCTACGTTTCATGAGTTATTTTTCTGTAATTTTCCTTTCTTATAATGTCTTTGCGTGGTTGTTCTTTCTTGTTTCATTTACTAAGACCAACACACTTTTATGTAGTATCTAACAAAAATAATTGTGCTAAGAAGTTTAAATGTTACCACTTTCAATCTTCATATAAGCTACGTGACACAAGTCATAACCATTTTGAACTGGAAGCAAGTGAATCTTAGAATGACCACACAGATTATAAGGTTCAAATCCATACTGGTATGTGGCAAATCTGGGATTTCTAGGCCTGACCCCAAAACTCTTATTTGTTAAAGAGAATTGAGAACTTCTGTGAATGTTAAATAAGATATTACATACAGAAATGTCATGTAAACATTAAATGTACAAATGAAACATTATGTTTATATTATTTCCAATTTTTACATTGTGTTTGGATTTTAGAATGTCACACATAATAGAAAAAAATGTTTTCCCATATTTCATGAGACAAAAATTTTCAAATGCCAAAAGGAGCTTTCACCTGACCATGATATTATGGAGTAATCACAACTAGCACAGGGAGAAAAAGAACATATATCAAAGCTATTTCTTGATTCCTGGATTTTTTGAAGTAAAAGCAGCAGCATAAAGTCTGAAAGTTGTAGCGCTAGAAAGAATTAAATAAGCTCATTAATATAAAACATATTGTAAATATTTGTTATTTAGAAATAATTCATGAAGAGTTCAAGTGGTTTGGCAAAAGTCACAGAGAGCATTAGGAGAAATACAACCTCTAAAGCAACTAGACCAAAACTCCTTCCACTTTTCCATAATCCCAATGTGTATACCCAATTAAAATAAATTTGTTCAATTGAGACAGAGATGAAAAACTACTAACTTCTATAACCAAACTTCTTACTACCTATAAAGCACAGAGAAAGCTTTCACATGAGTTTATTATTCATTAAAGATTAAATAAAATATTGCTGCCTTAAATATTTGTAAATAGAAACTTGGAAACATTTATAATGGATCCAGTTTTTACTATAAGTTAAATTCCTACACAGGCCTTCAGATATGTCATAGTCTTCATGTACTGTGTGATAGTTTGAATTTGGAAGGACCCCCAGAAAATTGTGTCCTTAGAGCTAATCTATTTCTGTGGGTATGAACTTATTTATTTTACAGGGGATCTTTTTATTAGATTACTTCAGTTAAGGGCATTTTTTTTTATTAGATTACTTCAGTAAGTCTTGGCCCAGAGTGGATCCCAATAATTTTATTGGAGTCCTTTATAAACTGGGTACAAACACAAAGAGAAACCCATGGAAGCTGAGAGAGGAAACCACAGAAATCAGGAAGCTGGAAATGATGAGACCCCGAGGAGAAGGGAATGCCATGTGCATTCCCATTTAACAGAGGAGTCCAGGATCACAACTGCTCTTTGGGGAGAGAGCATCACCTGGTGCCTTGATTTGGACATTTTCACAGCCTCAGATTTGTAAACTTTTAAGCTAATAAATCGTTATGGTAAAAGCCAACCTATTTTTATACTCTTTTCAGCAACTTTCAAAAACTTGCTGCATTCACCAAAATAAATCATTTCAAGAGGGGTCATAATTTCTGATTACCATGATGCTTATGATATACTGTTTGAGTAATCCACACTAATACAAGTCACAGAAGGCACATGCATTTTATCTTGAAGATAGGCCCAGCAAAAAAAAATTCTGAAATGATATTTGTGATCAATTTCAGGGCAAAGCAAATTGTCTTCTGGAGCTTTAGTGTCAATGAATTATTAATTTATTCAATATCTACCTTAATGAAGGGAAGGGTTACGGACACATGTTATTAGGGATGCCATAATCTGCTAGACATATTAAATACATTATGTCTTTTTGTTCTTAAGATTCTTGTGGTAAAACAGATGCTACTATCAACCTTTTAAGAAAGATACCAAGGTTCATAGAACTTAAGAAGTATTTCTGTGTTATACTGCTGGTATGTTTGGTAATGCTTACCTTTGATACTAAATGTATTATGATTCTAAATATATATCATAATTATATATAATATACTACATGTTAATCAGATTGGCGATCACAGTTTTGTTTTGCTTTGCTTTTAATCTGTAAAGATATCCTTGGGGTCATTTTCATTGTTGAAAGATGTGATGTCCAAAAGATATTTCTTATTTGCTAATTGTCTTTATAATACTGCAAGAATATCAAACATGTATATTGTATGCTTTTATTTTTCAAATATAGCTAAGATTAAACATTATGATTAAAATAAACATAAGGGAATCATTATCAACAAATAATTGTTTACCTATATATGTGTGTGTGTGCATATGTACATATGATCAAGTTCAAATTTATTTAGTCTGTAAATTGAAGGATGATATCTGGCTTAAAAGCTACAAAATCCTGATATGCATAATTAAAAATACTAATGAAGTAAAATAAACTAATCTTAAAAGATAATTTAATCAAGGGCCCCTCAATTGAATCCAATATAATCAAAAGGTAACATACCCAGAAGATTAGATTATTACAAACATAATCTTTCTCTTTTTGGGATTCATAAATAATCTCAAGCTGTCACACTCCACCCTCTGAATCACAAAAAGACATTACAATATTCAAAAAAACCTTAAATCATTTCAGTAGGAATGCTAAGTACAAAATCACATCAAAATCATTTATAGAAATACCGTTTGTCTTGGGTCAAAAAGTCCCCTCTGGCTATAGACTTGTGAAACTTACAAAACAAGTTATCTGCTTCCAATACACAGATGAAGCATAGACATAGGATAAACATTTGCATTACCACAAGGAGAATTTCGGATGGAAACATGCATCACAGTTTCCAACAGTTCTGAAAATCTGCAGGGCATACTCCATTAGATTTTGAAGTCTAAGAGTCATTCTTAAGATGATGGTTTCTTCTTCTTCTTGGGGCCTCAAGGAGGCCCACCCTTTCCATTGGCATGTCCAATGGCCATTTTCTCAGTTTCACCCTCATCAAACCTTTAGGTGGCCACTGAACTCCAGAACGCACCCTCTAAGAACATTGGGGTGATGGCCACAATTTCCCCAATCTCTGGGGTATGGTTTCAACCCCCTTAGTACAGTGAGGTGGCGGCAATATTCTCCTTAATCTTAGGCATACAGGCCCAATCTCCTCAGAATAGTGAGGTGGTGACTTGGCCTTCCCTAATTTATGGGGAACAGGCCCACATCCCCTCAGAGCAGTGAAGTGGTGATCTCACTCTCCCCAACCCATGGGAAATGTGCTTCAACCCCTCTGTAGCCTGTGGTAGCAAAACTCTCCCTGAACAGCAGACTGGAACATACACCCTCTTCAAATGCCAGGGCAAACTCACCCTTTCTATACACATGGGTGGGGTCCCTCACTTGGCCCAAGGAGATGTCTTAATTCTAGACCTCACCTTCCATGGTTTTTCTCTTAAAGCCATTTCCCTTCCATTGCTCACCTCCCTGTCTCTTTTAGTCCAGGCTTCCAGTGGTTTTGTTCATACAGATCTCATAAAAACTTATTGGTTTAGCATGCAGGAAGTAGGGCCCAAGCCTTCAGACAGTAACACTTTCTACAAGTCTTTCCTGGATAACTGCATTTTCAGTCCTGACTTACAAGTTCCAAGTTTAGTTAATTCCTCAAATGGGACACTATTTTCTGGAGGCTTGATTTCCAAAGATTTGGAATTTCCAGGTCAGTCTCTGGTTTCTTTGTGCCCAACAACTCATTCTCAGCTTATCTTTTTCTTCTCACATTTTGCTATGAGCTTCAAAGAGAGGCCACACTGTATTCTCCAAGTTTACTTTGGAAAGCTCTTTAGCTAAGTGTCCAACCTCGTCATTTTCAAATTCTGCCTTCCATATAACATCAGGAGTCAATCGTGTTAAATTCTCTTTAAAACATGGCCACTTTAAAACATGGATCGCCTTTCCTCCAGTTTCCATATAGCTTCATCATTTCCTTCTAAGGTCTTATCAGAAATAACTTTAGGCTCCATATTCCTATCAACAGTCCCTTCAAAGCAATCTAGGCCTTTTCCATCAAACATCTCACAATTCCTCAAAAAAAAAAAAAAAAAAAATACCCCTTACCCATTTATAAAACCATCATAGCACTTTTGGAAATTGCACAGATTGTACCCACTCCCAGTACCAAATTCTCTATTAGTTTGCCAAAGGGGAGCTGATGCAAAGTACCTAGAAATCTGTTGGCTTTTATAAAGGGTATTTATCTGGGGTAAAAACTTATACTTACAAGGCCCTAAAGAATCCAACTCAAGGTTATTTTCTCACCAAAGTCAGTTGCCATGTGCTGAAGCAAGATGGTTGCTAGTCTCTGTGAGGGATCATTCAGCCTTACCCTCTGGGCTTCTTCTCTCTCAACTCCAGGCTGGCATAGGTTTTGTCTCCCAGGGATTCCTCTCTCTCCTGGCATAAGGCTCATTTTTTTCCAGGCTTTTTATATCAGTCTCAGCCATTCTGTTGTCTTCCCAAGGTCAGCTCCAAATGCTCAGGCAAATGGCTCATCTCTCCCCAGGGACCCAGGATAAAAAATGACAGCACTCTCTCTTCTTGAATGAGTGTCCGTCTATATTGCCACACCAAGGGGGCGGGGACTCAACCTGAGTCATGCCTTACTGATGTGGTTGAATCAAAGCCCTAATCTTGGGAACGGATGTGGCTCAAGTGGTTGAGTGCCTGCTTCCCACATGGGAGGTCCCAGGTTTGGTCTCTGGTGCCTCCCACAAACAAAAACAAACAACAACAAGCAAATAAATGTAAAATACAAATCAGGAGAGCCAATATGGCTCAGTGGTTGAGTGCTGGCTTCCCACATATGAAGCCCTTCCCACATATGAAGACTAAATTAACAGATAATTTAATCAAGGGCCTCTTAACTGAATCCAATATAGTCAAAAGGTATCAGATCTAGAAAAATAGACTAGTTTACAAACATAATCTCTCTCTTTTTTGGATTCATAAATAATCTCAAAGTGTCATACTCTTGAAAAATCAATCAATAAAAATAAATAAAGGGAGCAGATGTGGCTCAAGCAGTCGGGCACCCACCTCCTGCATGGGAGGTCCTGGGTTTGGTTCCCGGTGCCTCCTAAAGAAGACGAGCAGACCCAGCAAGCAGGCAATGAGCAGACAGACGAGGGAGCCATCTCGGGGTGAGGGGGGATTTATTTTTAAAAAATAAATAAATAGAAATGAAGTTAAAATGAAAGAGAAATACATCAAAAATAGATTTTCTTTCACTTGACTACTTTAAAATTACTTTTTTAGTGTTTAAGAAATGAACCTAAAAGTAAGCATCTTTGTTTTACAGGATTAGAGTTCAATTTTTTTTTTTTTTTCTGTATTTGGACAAAGCATCTCAGATGAATAGCCCGTGGATCTGCTTCGATATGTAGAATTAAAAACACACATAATTCACAATGAAATTGTCTCTGGCTTATAATGCTTACTGCCAAGGCTGAACACAATTTATGTATTCTGATGTGCCCACAAGGCTGATTCAAAAAGAAACTGTTCTTTCTGAACTGGGGATAATCTTTTTTAATTTAAAACTGCAAATGTGTTTTAGTAAAATTTGTTATTTATTTTTATAACTTCATTTTTAGACTTATTGCTTCCCCCACAGACTTCAAAAAAGACTACTCATGTCTGCTCTCCTGGTTCAGCTGTCACTCATTTTTATGATTATAGTGCTCATTTGCTTTGAAGCTATAGCTTTCAAATGGGATTAAAATGTTTACACAGCCAGTCTTAAAGCTCTTCACATCAGTTTTATCTATTTTATCCCCAAAGGACTTAGTTTATTCCTGTGTCATGATCTGAAATTCATAACCAGGATATTAATGAATAAGTTGTAATTGAAATCATTTTATTTAGCATGATAAAAATAAAACAAAAAAAGTTTATTACAGTCTGGGCAATTGGGTAAATTATCATTTATTCCTTGTTCATGCATTCATTTACCCATTCATTCACTAGCCTTCCCATTATGCAGCCCAGCAACTTGCCAAACCTTCCATTAAATTTTCATTGTTCTACTCACTTACATATTTCCAGTCCATTATCCTTGCATTTATCCATCTGCATATCCATCCAATAACCTGTCTCTGTATTCATCCACCCATCTATCCATTTATCCACCCAGTAGGGTCAATTCCGGAACCTACCTCCCTATCTGGCTCTCAGGATCCAATGCATATCAGGCTATAATTTGCTTTGTAATAGTCTGGTTTCTGATATCTGTCTTGTAGACCCATTTCTCCTACACAGATACGAATTGAGAATGCAAAGATAAGAAATGGAGACCTATAGGCGATATAGAATTTTTATGAATTAATATTGACTGCTGATGAATCTGGGGAGATAGTTGGGGGATGATTCATGGAGAGTCTTATATGTCATGTTAAGGAAACTGTGCTTAATTCTATATAGAGTGGGGAGATAATGAGGGGTTTGAGAGGGGATGGTAAGGGATATTTGATTTTGGACAGATGACTATTTGGATTACAGGTTGGAAAACAATATGAAGGAGAAGACTGAAAGCAGGGAGACATACCAGGAGACTTCTGTAATGATTCAGAGAAGGCCAAGAGTTATGAAAAGAACAGTGGTTATGGGAATGTAGAAGAATATTTAGGATAAAAATTTTATTCTAATTATATATTGTCATAATAAATATGCAATCATTACTGAAGCATCTCTCACACCTCTTGTTTCTGAGTTCCAGAATTAAATAAGTAATATCTGTTACATTGCTTTTGGGTTTTCCTATTATGAAAACAGTGGAGAGGGATGGAGAAAGATGGGGAAGTGATGCTTTTACATCCAACTATGTTGCTAAATCTCTGCAACTGACAAATAGGATTTTATTTCAAGAAATATTCTGTTCTTGCAGTTTGTACTGAAATGTTTTTCAGTTTAGAAAGGACTTAGGATTTCACAGCACATATTTAAAATAAAAACTGTTTCCTTTCTGCTTTCAACATCATTGCCCCTGAACCAGAGCTTTGCATAGACACACTTATGGGCATGTAAGTCTCACTATTGATGTTCTATTCATATTATATTTTGTTTAAATTCAGAAATCTTTCATGTGTTGTCAAGTTTCAGGTTCTTAGCCTGGCATACAAGATTTCCAGATATCTTTCAGCTCCTGCCAGGTCACCCCTGGCCCTTTGCTACATTTACCAAATCCAAACTCTCCATGCTCTCTCAAGTTTCTGTGCACTTGTTCCTGCCATCCTTCTGCCCCATGTACCCATTCCTAATTATGATACCTTATCTCACTCCTTCTTCTCTTTCTCATCTCACTTTGTCATCATTAGTCCAGCTATTTCCACTAGAAGGGCTCGCCTGATCTGGAACCACAAAGGAGAAACATGTCTCTCAGTGAGAAGGTGATTTTTTGTGAGTGCACAAGTAAGGAACTGGGGATAGCTTCCCCAAACCAGTTCAAAGTGAGAATGGGAGCTAGGCTAGGCAAAAGAAAAAAGGGGGTACTTGCAATTTCTCAGTCCTGTGTTATCTCAAGCATATCAAACTTATCCTTGGTTTCAGCGGCTAATTAACCACCATTTAGCAAAGTCTTCATAACTCCTTTATCCACCAACCACTCAAAGATAACAAGCTTTTTGTCTCTGAGAAAATTACAGATTTACTGACCCGTAAGGTGCCCCTGATACCATTCTGTCTGGTTTTGCTTTGAGACGTCATCTTTTTCCTGTAAGCAAAATTGGGAAGGTCTAGTTAATATCCTTCAGGGAACTAAGTGCAAAGAGTAAACTTCTACAATTAGATTATTTAAAAACTAGCTCAATTAGTGTATTAGAATTGTCTGAGCTGCTTAAATGAAGAAATTTTAATAAGAACATTTTCCAGCTATCAACTTCAAAGCGTAACTTCTTTTCAAAATGTTTCTTATAATCACCAACCATTTAAACAACATAACACAATCTCTACATGCTGTACTAAGTATTCCATCTCTTTTCCAGTTTATTCTGAGAATTTTACAGTTTTTAACATCTATTTTGATCAGAAAATTGGCATATCAATTTTCTTAACAGAAGAACAAAAAAACCCCACAAAACTTATAGCAAAAGCTGCTAATATATATAACTCAAATTAAAGGACATCCATCTGTTATTCCTAGAAAAATATATTAAGTAGCTATGAAAAAATGCAATCTTTCAGATCTCTGTCTCCAGATAGCAGTAGGAGATTAAGTTAATGAACTGTATTTAGTTCTTGATCTCAATATCCATATCTCTTTTTAGTAAAGATACTTAAGTAAATATGTGGAAAAGAATATTCCCAATGATAATCTCATTTCAGAAAGCCTATAATGCTTCAGTTTTTAATAGCCTAAAATATGCTAGAGAACATGAGATGGGTGCTTTCTTGAAAGGGCTTGAGAAGCTTCTGTGTCTTTAATATTTTAAAAAAATAAAGCAAAAAGTTTTAGCTCATGTGAAGTAAGTGAAATGCTCCCTCCAAGGCTGTGAAGGCAGTTACATTGCTAGAGAAAAAAGTGTGCCTGAAAGATCATTCTACACATCTCAGAGATTGAAAAATATAAGATCCTTAGTTAAGAAGGCACAACATATATCTTGAAATAGAAAAAGAACAAAAGTAGTGACAGACTCTGATAAAGTGGCCTAAAAATTATATGAGAAATACTTTTTTGAAAAATGGATGAAAATCCATTGACAAGAAAGAATGTGAATTTCAACTATATGTCATAATTGAATGCCTTGCATATGAGTAGTAAAAATTTAAAAAAAATGTATATGCCTATATACTCTCATTGAACATGTCTGATAATTTTGAACAGTACATATAAATCAAGCCCTTTTATAGATAATTTAATTAATGTCCAACAAGTTTAAGGATTTGCCTATTACATTTTCCAATTAATCAGAGAGATAAAAATGGAACCCAGTTCAACTGATTTTAAACACCGTTTCCCAAAATGGGAGGAATTTAAAAAATCTTCAGAAGGAAATGTTATATACAAGTAACAGCATCTATATTAGTTCCTGAGGGCTGCTATAACACATTACCATAAGCTGGGAGGCTTAAAACAACAGAAATTTATTTTTCTTGCACTTTTGGAAGAGAGAAGCATAAAATCAAGGTATCAGCAGGGCCCTGCTCCCTATGAAGACTAGGGAAGAATTAATCCTTCCTTAGCCCCAGGCGTTCCTTGACTTGTGGTAGCATAATTCCATTCTCTGCTTCCATCTTACCATGGTTGTCTTATCTCTGTGCATCTCTGTCTCCCGTCCAAATTTCTCTCTTCTTATAAGACCACCAATCATATTGAATTTAGGGTCCACCCTAATCTAGTATGACCTCATCTTAATTTGATCACATCTTCAAAAACCTTATTTCTAAATAAGGTCACATTCACAGGTACTGGGAGTTAGCACTTTAACATATTTGTCTGGAAGACACTATTAAACCCACAAAAAATTCTAAATAGATTAGTTGAGAAGATGCTATATTTATATTGATAAAATAATCTCTTAAAGTTATTTTTCTCTGTCCCTTTCAGCATGTAGCATTGTCTTATATGCTCCAATGGTGTTCCTTAACTGTGATTGAATGCAGATTGAATGCAGGAAGCTCATAGATCACAAAAGTATTTAACAATATGTTAAAAAGATTTTTTTTACATATCAAAAATATATCCAGTAAAACACCTATTTGTAGCTTCAGCAAATTTTCATACTTCAAGTTGATGAGGTAAGGTAGCAAAGATTGGGAGAGATACACCAAGTTTCAGATGGGAAAAAGGAGAGATTATACAATCTATAAGAAAAGGAAAAGGCTTTGGTGGCTGTAGTTTCAGATTGACTTTGTCTTTAACTGCTGCCTAAGTGGTGTGAGTCCCAGGACATTGACATGCTCTTCATCTCTTCCTCAAATTCCCACCTCCACCCACTTTCCCTTTCTGTCCATAACTCCAATATTAACAATGATTTGATTTCTCTCCTCTGCTGAAAACACAAATACTCCTGGGAATGGAAAACAGGTACACTGTGTACTTAAATTCTCCTTTCCAAGAGGAGTGAGGAATGTGAATATAGAGAACAGAGTGGGTAGATAGAGACAGGATAGAGAAGAGCAAAAAACGAGAAAAACGGAGGAGGGAGGGCAAAAGAAGGAGAAGGAGAAGACCCTGTGTGGACAAGACATGCTTACTTTATTCATGGATGTAAGCCTATATTCTGTATGCATATCTATAAAATCAGTTTGTTCTAGGAAAAAGAAAGAAAGAGATAAGGACTTTCCAACAGACAGAACTAGATAAGGAAAAAATGGCCCTATTGTGGTACTGTGATCCCTAATCACATTTATTTATAAGCAGAGATTAAGAAAGTCAGCTATTGGTATGCTCTTGAACAGAACCAAACTAGATCTTTCAGGGTCCTTCCAAATTGGAATTTCAGAATTTCTGGAAACTTCTGGAATAAAAAGTACATATTGATATCTAATATGCTGTTTGACTCAGTTCTTGTCTATAACATAGGAAGATTCTTCAAAATGATCTTCCTACCACACTTCAGGTAAAGAACTGGAGGTTTGGTCACTAGTACGGGGCTCCTAGAATGTACAAATATGGGTTCTGCTCTTGCTTTTGTGAGTTCTAAATTCTCTTTGATATGCTTCAAACTTTGTAAAGAGTTCTTTTCCTTCTGTTTTTCTTTTTTGTTTTCACTTGCTCTAGTAAACAGTTTCCATTGTAACAGCAGCATTTCATTTAATTACTTTCAAAGGTAATTGGCTTCTTTTATTTTCTTTCACTAATAGATTTAAAACTCCCATGTGACTTAAGAAGAGTTATTCAAAGAAGTGAAATGAATCAAATAATTCTACAAATATACTTTCAAAATGAATCCTAGTAAAACATCTAAATATGTTGCTAAAACAAAAATAATATTCAAAGGAGAAAAAAATGTGCTCTTCTTTTCAAAAATTGCAGTTGGCATCACTCTTAAGATAAGGCATATGGAAAATAAAGATCTTTGTTTTATGAGTGAAATGGTTATATGTTTTTGTTACTTTTTATTTTGTTAATAATAAAATTATTATAAATTAACATAAATAATAATGAATAATAAAATTCCTTAAGATTTAATATCTTAACCTTGTTTAAAAAAAGCAAAACAACAACAAAAAATAGAATCTTATTCTGAGCATTCAAGTAATTTTTTTGTGTGTATGTACTTAGCTGTATTATAAGTAGTTGGTTTGTATGAGTTGATAAATTTTTTCACTAAAATTTACCTTCATTTTAATTAGTAATAAAATGATTTTTATATTTGTAATAAGTCCCTCTGTCATAGTTTCCCTATATCTAAATGTAAATTGTAAAATTTGATTCTTTCTAAATTTAAAATTTAGAACCTTATAGATCTTAAACAGTGTTTGACATTCAGTATGCTTGGGATAGTTAAAATATGCTTCACAATTTTGCAAAGAGATAATTACGAAAGTAGCATCTATGCCCTAATGAAAAAGTTTTACAGATTGATTTCTGTGTTCACGCGGAGATACATGTCACAGAGGCAATTTCTGCAGGTACGTGTTCTTCTTCAAAGGTCTGATGACCTCTCCACTGTTACTGTATATGCACTAATGAAGGACATTTTTCAACATTAGGCATTAGATGTTAGCCTGTGGCCCCCTCTCAATGGGAGACCAACCTACAGTGGTCCAATGGATAAAATGCAATTTTGGTTTGGGAGACTAGCACTGAAGCACTGACCTCGTCTTCCCAGGCCCAATGAGACATCTGCTATAATGGGCCTAAGCTTGGTTTACTTTGGCCTTGTTTACTCCATAAAGTTCCCACGTATGTTCTATACTCTAATATCCCTTAGTTTATAGACCATATTCCTTCCAAAATGTACATAAATGTAAGGAATATCATTATCTTCCATCAAAAGGCAATCATGGGCAAAGTCAGGTAGAGAAACACTCTGGAAATTGGTGTCTAACTACAAAGAATTTACATTCAGACCCATCCAAGGAGAACAAAAATATATCTTGAGCAACTGATTAAAGTTCTCCATTGAGGAAGATTCTGAGGTTGGATCCAACTTCAGTGGGAAAGAATGCCAAGCTTACTAGCAAGGTCTATAATTGATATGTGAGGAGGAGGAAATACATATATTTATACTTTTAAAGTGGCTGCCATCCCTGCATTGCACCAGTTACTGCCAAGGTATGCCATTACATTTTACAAAATTAGACTCAGTGGTAAAATTATACAATAACATACAACAGCATATGTCAACCAAATAAATTTGAAAAAAATTTTTTAAAAATTGGATCTAAGATAACCAATTATGGCAATTAAAAAAAAAAACAGTGAAAATGGTAAGAACAAGACAGAAATATAAAAACTTGGAATAAACAAGTTTTATTTCCAAGGGAGAACAATAGGAAGCTTTACTTCCATTGGCTAAAGCTGCTTGGAATGGCAAAGAGTGAGGCTCACTCCATAAAGCAATGTTTCTTAATAATAAGAAATTACAGACCCTTTTAAATCTGATAAATTATATGGATATTCCTTCAGAAAAAAATACACATTTGAAATTTATAAACAAAATTTTCAGTGGGGTATTAGGGCTCCATTGACTCCAGATAAAAAACTATTTCTTGTGAGAATGGCACCAGGTCAACATTGAAAAGCCATTATTGGAATTTAATAGTAAATGCTTGTTTAATAAATGGGCAAATGAATAAATCCAGAACTATGTGTGGTACCTTTTATAAATCTCTAAAACACACTGAATTTTTTAAATCTGCAAAATGTGATAATTTTACTCTAATACCCCAAATATCATTTGAATATCTTTATAATTTCTGAATATTT
>JAQZBX010079238.1:0-14006 GCA_029593785.1 Cabassous unicinctus | reverse complement strand
GGAGTAGAAAGAAAGAAATAAAATAAATCTTAAAAAAAAGAGCCATAGGAGAAGCTCCTGGCACCCTGGCTGGCTCCTATTTCACCCCATCCCCAGAAGAGTGAACCCAGCCACTGCTTCCTTTTTTGGTCCCTGTCTGTAGCAGTTTGGCATTATTTATGAATTCCAAAAATAGATATTGGATTATGTTTGTAAACTGGCCTGTCTGCACATTAGATTGTATTGGATTCAGAGGTTTCACTTTTACTTGATTAAATAATGATAAAGGCTTTGATTGGGCCATGTCAGTAGGACTTTGAGTCTCCGCCCCCTTGGTGGGTGGGGACTCACAGAGAAAACTACGTGGCAGAGAGGAGAAGTTAGTTGGAGTTTTGATGTGGGAATTCTGAGCTGGAGCCCAGGAAGTAAACACACAGAGAAGCAGAGCAGCCCAGCCGGGAGAGAATTGAGCATTCAGCCCTGGAAAGAGTTAGAGCCAGTCACCTGATAGTCTACAGCTGGCCTTGTGGAGAGAGCAGGGCAGCTGAGCCCAGAAAGAAACAAGCCCTGGGAAGAGAGGAATCCAGGAAGCCTGAACCTTTGCAGACATCAGCAGCCATCTTGCTCCAACACATGGCAATACTTTGGTGAGGAAGTAACTTAGGCTTTATGGCCTGGTAACTGTAAGCTTCTACCCCCAAAAAATACCCTTTATAAGAGTCAATATATTTCTGGTATTTTGCATCAGCACCCCTTTGGCTGACTAATATACTGTCCTTGTTCGGGCTGGGAAAGGCTAACCTGAGAAACTTCTCTCAGGCTAGCCCCCCCTGAATTTGCCCTCCAGGCAAAAGCAGCTTTGACAAATGATTCAGGGGTATTTACAATAGATAAATGTAGGACAGGTTGTAGTCAGAAGGGAATTCAGAGGTAAATTTAACTTCAAATTTATAAAAACTACAAAAGGAGTGCCATCTTTGGATGAGCTAGATATATTGAAAAAAATTATTTTACCCAAAAACCAAAATAATGGTCAAAGTAAAATAATATATCCACATTCATTCATTCAACAAAATTTTATTGAATAACTACTATGTGCCAGACACCACTGTAGGTATTAGCAACATAGTAGTGAAGAAAAACAAGTCCTTGTATCAAGAAGCATGGTAGCCAAGGAAACAAACAATAAATTAAGATATAATTTAAGGTCAAGCAGAGATAAGTGCTATGAAGAAAAATCTAAAGCAGGGAAGGGGACAGACAGAGTGTGAGGAGGGAGCAGGGCTCTTTTAGATAGGGTACTGAGTGCCATTGCAGTGGGCACTTTAATATAAAGTAAAGGCATGAGCTATGCAAAATCTGGGGTAGAACATTCTGGGCAGCTGGTGCAAATAGACTAAAGTGTAAGTGTGCTTGCTGTTCATGAAAAGCAAGAAGGCCGATGTGGCTAAGTCAGAGTCAGCAGCACAGTGACCAGGACAGAGTAAATGAAATTAGATTTAGGCAGGAGCAGGATCACATAAGGCCCTGCTTACCACAGTAGGGAGTTGGGTTTTTATTCTCACTATAATCGGAAGCCACTAGATAGTTCTGAGCAGAGATTTAATGTGATCTGATTTATGTTTAAAAATAATCATTCTAATCACTTAGTATGTGGAGAATACTAGTGTGTTGTAAGAATGTTATTAGACCAGTTAGGAGGCTGTTGTAGTAATTCAGGCAAGGAAGAATTGTAGCTTGGACTAGGATAAATATCAAAGAGTTAGTGATCAGATGTAGGATATATTCTGAAAGTAAAACAGAAAAGAACTTGATGATAGAATAGATATTAGAGAAAGAAGAGTAAAGAATAACCCTTAAGTCATTTAAGGGCTTAGGAGTCTTTTTCTTGATAGGGCTGTTAACCTACTGACCCACTGGGCATTTGAAGATACTGAAAATAATCATATAAATTAAATTACAAATGTGACCTAAAATGCTTAAAGGGATGTATTAATTAAATTTTCAAATAGGCATAACTGTTCAGGAGAATTTAATCCATTCAATTAGAGTTTATCAAACTTCATCAAAGAATAAGAAAAATGATTGTTCTTACTTTCATGCAAACTATTATTCAATTTACTAATCTTGTTATCCTATTTATAATTGAATCTCAAGGCTTAAGAACAACTAGGCTTTAAAATTTGCAGTTGTAATAACCAGAATATTGATTTAAAATCCAAATTGCCATTAATCCTTTCTAAATCCAAAAGTCCTTTGGACATAAAGAACTCAGATACTTAATAAATGGGGAAAATGTCTGTGACGTATTAAGTGAAGGGGAAGCAAGCCACAAAATAATGTGTATAATACACCAAATATATATATATATTTGTTATTTATAATCATAAACTTTCTTCTAAAGAGGGTGTGACCAATTAACTACAAATCTATTCTCCACACTGTGGTCCTTTAAAAACACACCTTCTTTGCTCAAAAGCTCTCTAATGGCTTTCCATCTCAGAGGAAAAGGCAAAGTCATCCTTACAATGATTGCCAACAATTCCCTGCCCTATCTGGCTCCCTGTTACTTCCCTGAACTAATTTCTTACAACTTCTCTCACTAACCCTACTCCAGCCACACTGGTCTCTTTGTTCTTCCTCAGACATGTCAGGGATGCTTCTGCCTCAGGGTCTTTGTACTGACTGCTCTGGCTAGATGGTTCCTTCCCCAGGTATTTTCATGGCTGGTTTGCTCCTCTCTTCAAGGTCTTTGTTCAAAGCTCATCAGTAAGCCTTCCCTTTCCACCAAATCCAGAAATCACTCTCCTCTTGGCTGTTTTACTTTCCTTGAGGACATTTGTCCTCTTCTAGGATATTAGATGTTTTACTTATTTTGTCTGTCTGTTTCTCATTTGGAGAAATGGCTGAATTCAAGGTTGAGACAGTGACCATCTGGGCCTGGAACATCTTGTGCTAGATTGTGTCAAAGAATGACAAAGACATGTCAAAAAACCTTGAAAACAACTTGTAGAGTCCCACTAGCCAAATCTGGGACAATCTGAGCATCAAAATAAATAACAGTAACAGATTATGACGACCCACTGAATAAAATAGAGATCCATGAGTCCATGCTGATTTAAGTAAATGAACAAATAAAGAGGGAGAAAAGAAAGCTCTTCTCTATAGTACAATGTCAATTTATAAATGTAGAAATAATGATGGAATAAGAAAATCACAATTTGACATCATTACAATGATAATATGTTCAGGCAAGAATCATTAATAGAAGATCAAGACGATGGAATAAGATGTTTCAGGACTCCATTCTCCAAAAGAAGCTTTCAACAACCAGCAAGAACTGGCAGAAGCACCTTTCTCAAAGCTCTAGGAAACAAAGAACTGCAGTAAAGGGGAGAGTGATGAATCAAGACAAAGAATACTTATTTTAAGTGGAAAATATGTTACTAGAATTAAAAAACAAAAACAAAAACAACATAGGACTGAACAACACAAACAATGAACCCTAATGTAAACTAGAGACTATAGTTAATAATACAATTATATTAATATTACCTCATCAATTGTAACAAAAGTACCACACTAATGCAATCTGTTGATAATGGGTGCAATTATATGGGAACTCTGTATTTTCTGCATGATCTTTCTGTAAACCTACAATTTCTCTAATAAATGAAATGAAGGAAGAAGAAAAAGGATATTTAAAAGAGGTAGGGTGTCACAGTTATGTCAATTTAGACTGTATATGTAGCAGGTCAAAATTTCTGCTGCATAGCTGGATGTGTGTGGAATGCCTGTATCTCTTAGTGAGAGTGATTTGTGTTTGTGGTGGGGAAAGCAGTCTTACTCCAGGGGGCACTCTTATCCAGCCTTGAAGGGATCCTCAGCCTCCTCACCTCCCCCTGCTGCATGCCTCAGTCCATACTGCTAACTTTGATTTGTATATTTTTACCACATTACGTAAATTCTAAATCAGCTTGTCTTGCTTAGATTATGTATGCCATTATATCTGACATTCTTGTAAACTACTATGTGGTCAATAAGATTTCTGTAAGAAATAATGCTTTGAAAAAAAAAAAAAAGAAACAAAAATAACATGCTGAGGGGGATGACTTCTATCCCATATTAGTGGGTTGTTGCTCTATTTATAGGATCTTTAAAACAAGTGCATTTTTTATTTAACTAAGGTGAATAAAGACACAATGAAAACCTGTGTGTGTGTGGGGAAAGCAACAGGCTCTCGTGGTGCCTGGGCTGGCCCCTTCCCCAACGTCTTACCAGGTTTCAGCACTCTCTGGTCATAGCAGAGTTACCCACGTGCACATACGGGAGCATGTGATGTCTGACCCAATCTTTTTGGTGGTGGCCAGAGGGACTTGCCATCCCAGGACTTGTCCTGTGTATAGAAGGCTGCACACAGAGCTCCCCTAGAGAATGCTATGGGAGAGCAGTCAAGTGGCTACCTGGGGCAAGGGATATGACATAAAGTACAGTGCCCAGGACTGTGAGGAACCTATTTCCTAGGGAAAAGAGTACATTTGTCCATGTAAATGGGGGAATTCCTAGGGCCACATATGCATGTCCAAAACATGCAGAAATGATCAGAACAGCCCCTACACTTTGGCCTCAAGCTCATCTCTAAACTTATCGTGTGGATAAACTATCAAAGAGAGCACTTACACAGGCCAATCTGTAAAGACTGGGAAAGGTGTTTTCTCTTTTTTTTTGTTAGTTCCTGGCATTCAAGAAAAGCTCTGTCAAAAGCAAGCTGGATATAAGCTAGAGGAACAGACACCTCAGAGTCTAAATTCCAGCAATAACACATTAAAATTTCAAAATGGCCAGGTTTCAATAAAAGATCACAAAATATACAAAGAAACAGGAAGTGACAGCCCAGGAAAGGATAAAATTAAAGCATTAGTACTCCATCAATAAGGAGGACCAGACCTGAGACATATCAGACAAAGACTTCAAAAAATGCTCAAAGAGATAAAGGAAAACACAAAGAACTAAATGAAATCACGAAAATTAAAGAGGACCCTTAAGAGAATATCAAGAGAGGGATAGAAATTATGAAAAGGAACCAAACAGAGCTGCAGACCACAGTAAGAGAAATAAAAAATTCTCTAAAGGAGTTAAAAAGAAGACTGCAGCTGACAGAAGAGTCAGTGAACAAGATGATAACTGAAATCTTCCAATCTGAGAAGCAGTGGAAGAATGAAGAAAAGGGACTCAGCCTGAGGAACCTGTGGGACACCATCAAGTGTACCAATATATACATTATGGGAACCCCAGAAGGAAAAGAAAGAGAGAAAGGAGCAGAGAAAGAAATTATGGTTGAAAACTTAAAACTTACCAATTTTAAAGAAAGATAGGAATATACACATCCAAGATGCTCAACGAACTCCAAACAGGATAAACCCAAATAGACCCATGCTGTGGCACGTTATAATCAAACTATCAAATGACAAAGATAAAGAGAAAATTCTGAAAGCTACAAGAGAGAAGCAACATGTCACCTACAAAGGAACCTCTGTATGAATAAATGCTGATTCTCATCGGAAACCATGGAGACAAGAAGGCAGACTGGGACGACATATTTAAATTGCTGAAAGCAAAAAATTACCAACCAAGAATTCTATATCTTGGGACTCTTTCTTTTAAAAATGAGGGAGAGATGAAGACATTCCCAGGTAAAGAAAAATTGAGGGGAGCTCATCACCACTAGATCAGACCTATAAGATGCTAAAAAGAGTTCTGCAGGTTCAAAGGAAAAGACAAAAGAAAATACAGCGAAGCAGTATGAAGAAATAAAGATCTCCAGTGAGGGTAATGACAAGGGTAAAAATAATGCCAGTATTCTTGTATTTTTGGTAAGCAGACAAATAGAAGGATTGATAGATTGATGGACAGAGAGAATGAAATGGCAAATGTGGCAAAATGTTAAAGTTGGTGAACCTGAGTATCGGGACAGATGGGGTATGCTGGAGTTCTCTACGAGGTTTGTATTATTTTTGTAACTGTCTTATGAGTTTGAAAGTATTTCAAAATAAAAAGTTAAAAAAAAAATAAAAAGAATCACAAATGGGTGTTAAAACTACTGGGTGAAAATATCTCCCCACACAACATGTATTAATTACAATGGGGAAAAGAGTTACTTTATAGTGGAGAAACCTGGCAAACACCACCTTTTACCAATTGGTTGGTAAAATTTGATGGGGTCTGTCAATTAGATGGCAATAATGTATCAGTGATGATTTCCTTATTTTGATGGCAATACTGTGATTATAATTAATGGTATGCATACATGTGTGCATATATATGTGCGTGTATAAGAGTTTTCTTATTTGTAGGAAATACACACAAAAGTATTCAGTGGTAATGGGGTGCCTGACTGGAACTCATTCTTAAATGACCAGAAAAAAAAGTATACGTATAAACATAAACACATAAATATTTAGGGAGAATGATAAAGCAAATATAATAAAATGCCAACCACTGGTGGTTCTAGGTAAAGGGTACTTGACAGTTCTTTGTACTTATTTCTAAAAGTTTGAAATTATTTCAAAATAAACGTGAAATATTAAAACTTAAAAATAGCTAGCTAGTATATTACCCTATTTAAATTTTTTATACCACACTTACTCTCATACTCTTCTCGCTGGTTTATTATCTATCTCCTGCTAAGTGAATGTTAAGTTCTATAAAACCTGGAACCTTGCCTATCTTCTTTACCAGTTGTTTGAATAGTATTTATCACACGCCAGGTCTACAAATATTTATTGAATCAGTGAATGAAATGCTAACAGTGCTTGTCTCTGGGCCATGTTATTATACATTTTTGTTTCTATCTCATATTTTTCTGGATTTTCCAAGTTTCTACAACAATTGTACATTTTTATAGCCAGAAAAAATATTTTAAAGGTGCTTATAAGGATTGTTAATAACATGTAAAATTGCTTATAATATAGCATTAAGAGAAAAAACAAAACCGAATATGATTGTATTAAGTCAGCCAAAGGGGTGCTGATGCAAAATACCAGTAATTGGTTGGTTTTTATAAAGGGTATTTATTTGGGGTAGAAGCTTACAGTTACTGGACCATAAAGCATAAGTTTCTTCCCTCACCAAAGTCTGTTGCTACGTGTTGGAGCAAGGCAGCTGCCGACGTTTGCCAGGGTTCAGGCCTCTCTTCCCAGGGCTCTGTTGCTCTCTGGCCTTAGCGCCTCTGTTTCTTCCACAAGGTCAGCTGTACACTATGAGACTCTCTAGGCTTGCCTTTCTCTACAAGGCCAGCTGTAAACACTCAGGTGAATGGCTCGTCTCTATCCTGGGGCCTTTTCTCCTTCCTCACCAGAACTCCAACATCAGAACTGCTCCAACACTGTCCTTTGCCATGCCTTTTATATTTGATTCCCACCCCACCAAGGGGTGGGGCTCAATGCCCTACTGATGTGGCCCAGTTAACACCCTAATCATAACTTAATCATGCCCAGATTAGCAGATCAGTTTACAAGCATGATCCAATATCTATTTTTGGAATTCATAATTACATCAAACTGCCAAACTGCTACAATGATTATGAACATAACTATATAAAAAACACTTTTAAAGAAAAAAAAATAAAAGAATACTTTAAAAGTCCTGAAGAAAAATATGGCAAGTGGTGATGGTGGTTGTCTCTAGGCAGCTATGTGGATTACCCCCTGCCCCCAGATTCTTTAAAGTTTTTTGATCTTTCTACATTTTCGTCAAGAACTGATTCCTTTTAGAATTCAATGAACTTCATATTGCCAAATTGCATGGGGACTTCTTATTTTGTTCAAGCTCTTAGCAACATCAGTATAGCTAGCCTTTTCTTCCTCTTGAAACATTTTTCTCTCTTGACTTCCATATTCTATACTCTTTCCCCCTATATTGCTAGCTACTTATTCTTCTTTGGTACTCTTCTTCTTCTACTCTTCTAGTACTCAGAGGTTTAGTCCTTGGCCTGCTTTTCACTATACATTCTTCCAAGGTGAGCTCACCCAGTCCCATGGCTTTAAATACCACCCACAATGCGAATATCCTTGCTGTCCTGATTTTGTGATAATCAGAGTAGGCTAAACATTTGCTTTATTAGAAACCACGCATGTGTCCCCAGACCTAGCTTTTCTCCCTAGGTCTGGTTTGTAGAATGCTGGTGATAAACTTAGCCTGATTTATTATGTGACCATCCTGTATAGGAAAAGACTGTAACTTTGGGTATCTTTGGTCAACCTAAAGAGATATAGCAGGGGGATGGATGTGGCTTGGGTGGTTGGGCATCTGTCTCCCATATGGAGTGACCTGGGTTCAATTCCCGGGACCTCCCGGTAAAAATGAAAATAAGAAAAATATAGAAGGTGTGTGGGTGCGCCACCAGGCCCCGTGAGTCATGCAGCAAGATGATGACATAACAGGAGAGTGACACAAGGGAGAGCACCAAGCTGAGATGACGAAAAATCAGGAACTAAGGTGGCGCAGGTGGTAGGATGACTCTCTCCCACACTGGAGATTCCGAGGATTGAATCCCAGTGAAGACAGGAGGAGAAGGATGAGAAGAGAGGGCAGTAAACGGACACAGAGAGTTGCCCAGAGAATGGACACAGAAAGAGCAAAAATGGGGGGTGGGGTGGGTGGGGTGGATAAAAGTAAGTAAATAAATAAATCCTTTTTAAAAACGTATAGGAGAGGAAGATACGGACTATAGTTAGTAGTAATACTTTGACAATGCTCTTTCATGATTTGTTAACAAATGTTTCACAACAATGCAGGGTGTTTGTGGGGGGGGTGACGTGTGGGAGCCCTGTATGATGTTATGCATGTTTGTTTTGTAAGTTTACGATGTTTACTGAACACTTATAGTTTATGTATGTTCATGTATGAATGATATATTCAATAAATTGTTTAAAATAAATAAATAAATAAATACCACCCACATACTCAGGTATCCGCCATATTTATAGCTTCTGTCCTTGACTTCTGTCCTAACCTCCAGATTCATATCCTGTTATTTACTTGTCCAAGCTATACACTCAGATTTCCAACAGGTATCTCAAACTTACTGTGACAGTTTGAAGCTTTTAGGGGATCCCAGAAAAGATCATGTTCTTAAAGCTAATCCATTCTTGTGGATGTTGGACCTTTTGACTGGACTGGATTTAGCTTTGACTAGATTACTTCAGTGAGGCGTGACCCAGGGTGGGTCGTGGTTCTCTTGCTGGAGCCCTTTATAAACAGGAGAAACATGCAGACACACACAGAGAAACAGCTCAGAGGAGAAGAAAAGGAACCCAGGAGCTCAGAGAGGAACCTGAGAGAGAAGCCACAGATGAAGCAGCCAGAAGCTGAAGCAATGAGACCCAGAAGAGCAGCAGATATCTCCATGTGCCTTGCCATGTGGAAGGAGTCCAGGATTGTTAGTAGCAGACTTTTGATGAGACAGCATCTCTCATGATGCCTTGATTTGGAAACTTTCACAGCCTCAGAACTATAAGCTTTTAACCTAATAAATTCCCTTATAAAAGCCAACACATTCAATAAATGATGCTGGGCAAACTGGATATCCATAACTAAAAGAAAGAAAGAGGACCTCTATCTTACAACTTATATAAAAATTAACTCAAAATGGATCAAAGACCTAAATATAAAAGTTAGAGTCATAAAATTCCTAGAAGAAAATGTAGGGAAATATCTTTAAGACCTGGTGGTAGGTGAGGGTTTCTTAAACCTTACACTGGAAGTACGAGCAACAAAAGAAAAAATGGATAAACAGGACCTCCTCAAACTTTAACACTTTTGTGTTTCAAAGGACTTTGTTAAGCAGATTAAAAGGCAACACACTCAATGGAGAAAATATTTGGAAACCACATCTGATAAAAGTTTGATTTCCGTGCTATATAAAGAGATCATATACCTCAACAATTAAAGAGCAAGCAATCCAATTTAAAAAATGGGCAAAAGACTTAAATAGGCATTTTCCCAAAGAGGAAACACAAATGGCCAAAAAGCACATGAAAAAATGTTCACTATCACTAGCTATTAGGGAAATGTAGATCAAAACTACAATGAGATATCATCTCACACCTCATAGAATGGCCATTAAAAAAACAGAAAATTATAAGTGTTGGAGAGGATGTGGAGAAATAGGAACACTTATTCATTGTTGATGGGAATGTAAAATGGTGCAGCTTCTGTGGAAGACAGTTTGGCGGTTCCTCAGGAAGCTAAATATAGAACTGCCGTATGATCTGGCAATCCCTCTACTAAGAATATATCCAGAAGAAGTGAAAACAGTGATGTGAACAGACATTTGGACACTGATAGTCACAGCAGTATTATTCATAATTGCCAAAAGATGAAACAACTCAAGGGTCCATCAATCAGTGAACAGATAAACAAAATGTGGTATATTCATTCGATGGAATACTATGCTGCTCTAAGAAGAAATGAAGTTGGGACACATGATAACATGGATAAACTTTGAGGATATTATGCTAAGTGTAATAAGTCAGACACAAAAGGACAAATATTGTATGGTCTCACTAACATGAACTAAATATGAAGAATAAACACACAGGGAAGTGGGATGTGGCTAAAGTGACTGGGCTCCCATCTACCATATAGGAGGTGCAGGGTTTGATTTCTGGGGCCTCCTGGTGAAAAGCAAGCTGGTCTGCATGGTGAGCTGGCCCATGCGGAGTGCTGGCCCAGCAAGATGATGCAACAAAAAAAGAAACAGAAGAGAGACAATAAGAGACGCAGCAGCAGGGAGCTGAGGTGGCACAAGAGATTGAGCAGCCTCTCTCCACTTTGGAAGGTCCCAGGATTGGTTCCCGGTGCCTTCTAAAGAGAAGACAAGCAGACACAGAAAACAGAGAGCAGACAGCGAGGGCAAAACAACGAGGAGGGGTGGAGGGGGATAAATAAATAAATAAATCTTAACAACAACAACAACAACACATGGAGTTAACACCTAGACTATAGGTTACTAGGAGACAGGATGACGACTGAGAAGAGATACTGATGCTTAATATACGTAAAATTTTCAACTAGTTTGACTGTAAAAGTATGGAAACGGATAGAGTTGATGGTAACACATTATAGTAAGTTTAACTAAGCAGGCTGGTTTATAAATGGGACTGTGGCTGAAAGGGGGAGTCTAGGTATGTAAATGTCAATTGAAAGAAAGCTAGAGAATAACCTAGGGACTGAATAACATAGTGAATCCAGAGGTAGATAGGACTGTGGTTAATAATACAAATACAAGAATGTTCTTCTATGAACTAGAACAAATGTACATCACTATTAAAAGGTGGTAAGAATATAGTGATGCATGGGAAAAATACAATTAATTTAACTTACAGACTAGAGTTAACAGCAGTATTGTAATATTCTTGCATCAATGTCAAAGAAGGTACTATATCAACACTAAGGGTCAATAATGGGCATATGAGATTTTTCCTTTCGGACTAAGGAAAATGTTCAAAGGTTTATGGGAGTGATGACCGTGCAACTCTGTGATGAAAGTGAGAGTCAATGAGTGTACAGTTGGGATAGATTGTACAAGACATGGGAATGTATAACACAGTGAACCATGTGGTAGGAGATGGACTGGTTGACAGCACAAATATGAGTGTTCTCTAATGAACTATAACAAATGTACAATACTAATACATGGTGTTAATAATAGGGGGTATATGGAAAAAATATACCAAGTGTACGCTATCGACCACAATTAGTGCTAACAGTCTGATCATGTTCTTTCATAATCTGTAACAAATGTTCCACAGCAATGTAAGATGTTGGTCAAGGGGTGATGTATGGGAATTTTGCACTTTATGCATGATTGCTTTAAAAGCTCAGAGCTTCCTTTAATAAAAAAAAAAAAGGAAAAAAAAAAAAAAAAGCCAAGCTACTTCTGGTATATTGCTCCCAGCAGCTTTTAGCAAACTAAAACCCATAACTATATGTCCAAAATGAAGCTTCTGATTCCAATTCTCCAGCACCTACCGTCAACAATCAACCCTTCTCCCAGTATTCCTGTCTCAATGAAAGGTACCACCATCCATCTAATCACTCAATCCCATATGAATTATCCTTAATTCCTCTCTATCACTTTCACCCCACCCACCGATCACCCTGCTTTTTACAAAGGCTTCTAGAAGATATCATGCCAACTGAAAAAAAGTTGACCAGAATGATGTTAAGCATCCTAAATAAATTAACTTTACAAGACCAAAAACATTTACAAATTTTACTCTAGCCCCAGAAAAATCTTCAGGTATAAAATTTAAGTTAAAAAAACCCCACAACTTTAACATATTATTATTATTTAAAAAATAACATAATATACATTATTTTTAAAGAATGTATTTATAGGTATTGTGTTTTTAAACACTAATTTTAATAAGAAAAATCAATTTACAAGAGGAGATTAGTGTACTACACTGAGGAAGAAAAGACTTTTATTTAGAAATGAACAGAAGGTGCCACCAAGTGGGAGAAATGTATATATGCAGCAGAGAAAAATCTAGGCACAATATTTTTTTTTTCTTGGTTCAAAGGATATTAGGGTTCCAATACTTCAAACCACAAGAAGCATATCTTTGTTTCTCCTAATTTAAGTGAAGACAGTAATTTTTTTTTTTTTTAAAGATTTATTTATTTTATTTTATTTATCCCCCCCCTTGCTGCTTGTGCTGCTGTGTCCATTTGCTGCGTGTCTTCTCTGTGTCTGCTTATCTCCCCCTTGCTGTGAGGTCTTGCTGCATCAGCCCACGGCGCCGTGCGAGCCGGCCTGCCCTCACAAGGAGGCGCCGGGAAGCGAACCCGGGGCCTCTCATATGGTAAATGGGGGCTCTATCCATTGCACCACACCCGCTTCCTGCCATGAGGTTGCTGCATCAGCCCACCGCACCGCTCAGGCCGGCGTGCCCTCACAAGGAGGCCTCGGGATGCGAACCCGGGCCTCCCTTATGGTAAACGGGGGCTCTATCCACTGAGCCACACCCGCTTCCCAGACAGTAATTTTAAACTATTATGTGTTAAATAGCCCAAACTTTCTACCTTTCTTCCCTCAACAATTTTTTTATCTTGTCAAGTTTCATGCAGATACCAATTACTTGGTTTATACATTGCTAATTCTATGCAAAAGGTAACTACCATAAAAATGAAAATAAAAACTTTTGTGCAAGTATAGATGCTGGCAATTAGCTAATTTAAAACAAAGACAAAAATCAAAAGTGGTGTAAGAAAGTATTTCTTATCTACTGAAACATTTTCAGAGTATTCTGTTCAATCAAGTTAAACTAATACAAATGCCCAAAGAGGAAATTAAAACTTCTTTACAGATTCCACAAGAAAATGAAACTTAGATAAGAATATGAAGATATTGCAACAAAGAAAAATAAGAGACTTTATAGTAGAGTATTATTCTACAAGATAGTATTCATTAAGTGATTACAAACTTCAAGAGAGCAAGGATCACATATATTTCACTTACCACTAGGAATGTGTAAAACCATCACTGTCTGGCACATAGTGGTGCTCAATAAATATCTGTTGAATGAAGAACTATTTGTAAGCAGAGTACTATGCCAGGTTCTAGGGAGTAAGTTTCTTTTAAGCTTTATGGCCCATCCAAGACACCGGCTCTACCATGTGTAACTTTTGTTTATTTTATCTATCAGTAGAACTAACAGTCAATTGGCCACTGACAGATTCAAATAAATGAAGACTGTGAGATGAGATGGATAAAATGAACTCATTTTCCCAAAAGATTTCTAATGTTTCCCACAAGATTAGGGAACATTAAGTGAACCACAGAAGTTTACTAAGCAGGTTCATGGAAGTGAACTTGGAAGTTCCCCAATTCTATCAAAAACATTGGTGCCTCTAAAGGGAAATCCTTTCCTAGGAGAGATTATTTATGCAGCTACTGAACAGACTTAATACTATCTTGGGATGTCACTTCTGAGATACGGTTTAAAAAGTCTATCGCAGGG
>JAQZBX010079237.1:0-14008 GCA_029593785.1 Cabassous unicinctus | reverse complement strand
GAAATTGGCCATCAGAGTATATTCACCAATTCAGATGCCTGGACATCAGCAAAAAATTACAAGCCATACTAGGAAACAAGTAGAGACAGCCCAGCCAAAGGAACTAACCAAATATCCTGAAGAAATACAGGATTTAAGGCCATTGATCATTGATAACCACACAACTCTCTTAAATCACTTCAAAGAATTTAAAGAAAATATGACTTAAGTTGTAAAGGATATTAAGAAGACACTGGGTAAGCATAAAGAACAATTTGAAAGCTTATAAAGAAAAGTAACATAGCTTGTGGGAATGAAAGACACAATGGATGAGATTAAAAATACAATAGAGGCACATAAGAGCAGATTTGTTGAGTGAAGCAAGCCAGACACGAAAGGCCTAATATTGTATGACTGTGCTATTAAGAATTAATACACTGTGTAAACTCATGGAATTAATAATTAGAATATAGGTCACAAGAAAATAGCAGGAGAGTAGAGAATGGAAAGCTGAGGGTTAATCTGTGCAGAATTGTTAAAAATGTTGCTTGTAAATCTTTAAAAATGAATAGAAATGTTTAAAGCATATCATGGTGTATGTAACTAGCAGGGTTATTGTATGGTTATGACAGTGGTTGAAAAGGAAAGTCTAAGGTCATGTATATTACTAGAAGGAAAGCTAGAAGCTGTAATATAGTACTGTATAATATAGTAAAACCTCATGTAAAACACAAATATGTGTGATATTGCATATATAAGACCGTTTTTTACAAAATATAATTACAAATATACTAGAGAGAAAGAAAAAGAATAGCAGCTATGTAAGGCAGGTAAGGCATAGAAAGATTGAGAGGTGATGAGTTTTGCTTCTTTGTTTGTTTATTATTATTATTATTATTGGAAAAATGAAAGTGCTCTGGGAATGATTGAAGTGATGAATGCACAAATGTGATTACACCAAATACTATTGATTGTACTCTTTGAATAGATTTATGTTTTTTAATATGTATCAGTAAAATTGAAAAAAAGTTATGAGTGGAGTAGTGGAGAGAGTTACCTAAAGATTAAAATATATCTAAGACACATATTAATCAATTTTAATGAGTAGACTTTATTCCCAAAAATTGTGACATTTTTGAAAACTGAAGAGTCAAACTATGGCTGGATATTAGGATATTAGATACTATTAAATAACTAATATGTTAAAAAAGTACATTAGAGGCACATAAGAGGAGATTTGAATTGCTCAAAGACAGAATTAGTGATTTCGAACACAGAACATCTGAACTGGAAAAGACAGGAGAACAGAAAGGGAAGAGAATGGAAACAATGCAAAAGAGTCTCAGGGAATTGAATGATGATGCAAAATACACAAACATTTGTGTTATCAATGTCTCAGAAGGAGAAGAGAATGTAAAAGGGGCAGAAAGAATATTTGAAGAAATAATGAATGAAAACGTCTCAGTCCTTATGAAAGACATAAATATCAATATCCAAGAAAGACAATGCACCCACACAGAATAAGTCCAAATAGTCCTACCACAAGACACCAACTTTTCAGAATGACAAATATCAGAGATAAAGAGAGGATTCTGAAAGCAGCAAGATAAAAGCAAAACATCACAAACAAGGGAAAACAGTAAGATTACGTGCCAACCTCTCATCAGAAACCATGGAGGTGAGAAGAAAGTGGTATGATGTATTTAAGGTACTGGAAGAGAAAAACTGACAGCCAAGAATTCTGTACACAGCAAAACTGTCCTTCAAATATGAGAGTGAGTTCGAAGTCTTCTCAGACAAACAAAACTGATAGAATATGTTAACAAAGACGAGAATTACAAGAGATACTAAAGGGAGTGATGCAACCTGAAAGGAAAAAACAAGGGCAAGAGACTTGGAGAAGAATGTAGAAATGAAGATTATTAGGAAGGGTAAATAAAAGGGTAAAAAGACAGACAACAGTATGATATGACAACAGAAAGCCAAACGACAAAATGGATGAAGCAAGTAATGACCTTACAATAATAACATTGAATGTTAAGGGCTTGAACTCCCCAATCAAAATACATAGACTGATAGAATGGATAAAAAATTATGAGCCATTGATATGTTGTCTACAAGAAACTCACCTCAGACCTAAGGACACAACCAGGTTAAAAGTACAAGGCTGGAAAAAGTTATACCATGCAAATAGTAACCAAAAAAGATCTGGAGTAGCAACACTAATATCAGAAAAACAGATTACAAATGCCAAACTGTTGTAAGGGATGAAGAAGGTCATTACATATTAATAAAAGGAGCAATTCATTAACAAGAAATAACTATACTAAATATTTATGCACCTAACCAGATTGCCCCAAGATACATGAGGCACACACTGGCAATACTGAAGGGAGAATTAGATGTCTCTACAATAATAGTTGGCTACATCAATACATCACTCTCAGTATTGAATAGAACATCTGGACAGAGGATAAATAAAGAAACAGAGAACTTGAATAATATGATGAATGACCAAGACTTAACAGACATCTATAGAGCACTGCACTCTAAAACAGCAGGATATAATTTGTTTTCAAGTGCTCATGGATCCTTCTCCAAGATAGACCATATGTTGGGTCACGAGACAAGTCTCAATAAATTTAAAATGATTGAAATTATAGAAAATACTTTCTCTTGTCATAATGGAATGAAGCTGGAAATCAATAATGGATGGGAAAAGGGAAAGTTCATAAATACATGGAAACTAAACAACACATTCTTAGACAATCCGTGAGTCAAAAAAATTGCAAGATAATTCAGCAACTATCTTGAGACAAATGAAAATGAGAACTCAATATATCAAAACATATGGGACAGGGCAAAGGTGGGGCTGAGAGGGAAATTTATAGCCTTCAATGCTTACAATAAAAAAGAAGAAAGATCTAAAATTGAAGATCTAGCTACACAATTGGAACTAGAAAAGAACAGAAAACTAATCCCAAACCAAGGTGAAGCAAAGAAATAGTAGAGATCTGAGCAGAAAAAAATGAAATTGAGAACAAAAAACAATAAAGAGAACCAACAAAACCAGAAGTTGGTTCTTTGAGAAGATCAACAAAATGGACAAATCCTTAGCTAGACTGAAAGGGGAAAAAAGAGAGAAGCAATAAATAAATAAAATCATAAATGAGGGGGGGGCATTACCACTGACCCTGCAGAAATAAGGGAGATCATAAAAGGATACTATGAACAACTGTATGCCAAAAAACTGGACAATGTAGAGGAGATCGACAAATTCTTAGAAACAAAAACCACCTACACTGACCCTAGAAGAAATAGAAGACCTCAACAAATCAATCACAATTGAAGAGATTGAAACAGTCATCAAACAACTCTGCAAAATGAAAAGCCTGGGACTAAATGGCTCCACAGGTGAATTTTACCAATCATTCAAAGGCAATCTAATACCAATCTTGCTCAAGCTCTTCCAAAAAAAAATTGAACAAGAGAGAATGCTACCAAACTCATTCTATGAAGCCAACATCACCCGAATAAAAAAAACAGATAAAAATACTACAAAAAAGGAAATTACAGGCCAATATCTCTAATGAATATCGATTCAAAAATAAACAAAATACTTGCTAGCAGGATCTAAAAATACATTAAAAGAATCATACACCACGATCAAGTGGGTTTTATCCCAGGTATGAAAGGATGGTTCAACACAAGAAAATCAATTAGTGTAATAAACCATATTGATAAATTGAAGAAGAAAAATCTCAATTGATGCCAAAAAGGCATTTGACAATATACAGCACCCTTTCTTAATAAAAACACCCCAAAAGATTGGAATTGAAGGACGCTTTCTCAATGTGGTAAAGTGCATATATGAAAAACCTACAGCAACCATTGTATTCAAGTGTGAAAGAGTGAGTTTTCCTGCTGAGATCAGGAAAAAGACAAGGATATCCACTGTCACCATTGTTATTCAATATTGTGCTAGAGGTTCTAGCTAGAGCAATTAGGCTAGATAAAGCAATAAAATGTACTCCAATAAGAAAGGAAGAAGTAAATATTTTCACTATTCACTGATGATATAATCCTATATCTAAAATCTCCTGAAAATACATAACAAAGCTATTAGAACTAATACACGTGTTTAGCAAAGTGGAGGGATGCAATATTAATATGCAAAAATCAATAACATTTCTATACACTACTGATGTGCAATCTGAGGAAGAAATCAGAAAAAAAAATCCATTTATAATAGCAACTAAAAGAATCAAATACTTAGGAATAAACTTAACCAAGGATATAAAGGACCTGTATGCAGAAAACTATAAAACATTGCTAAAAGTAACCGAAGAAGACTTAAATAAATGGAAGGACATTCCGTGTTCATGGATTAGAAGACTAAATATCATTAAGATGTCAGTTCTATCCAAACTGATTTACAGATTCAATGCAATCCCAAGAAAAATCCCAACAGCCTTTTTTGCAGAAGTGGAAAAACCAATTATCATAATTATCTGGAAGGGTAAGGGACCCTGAATAGCCAAACAGTTATTTAAAAAGAAAAATGAAGTTGGAGGAGTCTCACTTCCTGACTTTAAAACATATTGCTTAGCTACAGTGGTAAATACAGCATGGTACTGGGATAAAGAAAGCAGATTGACCAATGGAACCGAACTGAGAACGTAGAAATAAACCCTCACATCAACAGTCAAGTGATTTTTGACAAGGCTGTCAAGACCTCCCAGCTGGGCCCGAACTGTTTATACAATACATGGTTTAGGGAGAACTGGATATCCATATCCAAAAGAAAGAAAGACGACCTATATCTCATGCCATATTAAAAAATTTACTCAAAATGGATCAAGGACCTAAATATAAAAGTGACAACCTTAAAAATCCTAGAAAATGTAGGAAAACATCTTCAAGGTCTTGTGGTAGGTTATAGTTCTTAAACCTTACACCAAAAGCACGAGCAACAAAAGAACAAATAGATAAATGGGAACTCCTCAAAATTCAACACTTTTGCACCTCAAAAGACTTTTTCAAAAGCGTGAAAAGGCAGCCGACTCAATGGGAGAAAATATTTGGCAATCATATATCCTAAAAGGGTTTAATATCCACGATATGCATTACCTTCCCCTCAGCGTGGGACATGACTCCTGGGGATGAGACTCCCTGGCACCGGGGGATTACTGCCAAGCACCAACTAGCAATGCAACTGGAAAAAGAACTCAAATAAAAGGGGTAAAGGTAAAGACAAATGAGTTTATATATCTAGGAGACTTCAAAGTAAGTTGGGAGGTCATCCCAGAGGTATCGCTTATGCACATCTCAACAGGATCTCATAAACTGCCGAAGTGGATACTATCCCAAATAGTGGGGATCCTGAGGGCTCTGGAGACACCCGGGTCCTATGGTCAGGGTAGATAGCACCAGAGTTTGGTGCCTTGCTAGTTGGCCCTACTTTGGAGTTTGTGCTCCTGAGAGTGACAGAGTTGGACTAAATTATGGCTTCCCTACACATGGCTCATCTGTCCCTTCTATTTAAACCTATACTTGGTGCTGGAGTTTGTAAGTGTACGTCCAGAGACTGGAGTCTTTGGGCTGTCCATGTGCCAGCTGGGCAAGGAACCTCGGCAGAGTTGCAACACCTACTCTCCAGTTCATTGGACTCACCCAGGACAACTAATAAGGAGATGAGGATTGACAACCACCATACCAAGGAAATGAGAGAACTGACAACTGCATGCAAGAAAGTCCCATCCATTGGCTGTATGGGATCAAAGTCCCCTCTCAATTAGAGGTGGAGTGGATATCACCATCCCAGAGTCCTCAGGATTGGGGAATGAACTGTGAACTAGAGTGGACTTACTGTTATTCTACTATAGACATATTGTGATTCTAGCATTGGAAGAAATTACAACATTGATGTGGAGGCAGTGGCCACTGGAGGCTCTGGGGGCAGGGAGAGGGAAAAATAGTTGTAATATTGGGGCTTTTTCAGGACTTGGGAATCATCCTGAATGACATTGTAATGATAGATATAAGCCATTTTATATCGTCACATAACATGCATAACTGTGTGGGAGAGAGTGTAGACTACAATGTGAACTATGTTCCATGCTTAGTGGCAAAGTCCCGGGATGCATTTATCAATTGCAATGAATGTGCCACACTAATGAAGGATGTTTATGTGGGAGGGTATGGGGGTGTGGGAAGTGGAGCATATAGGAATCCCTATATTTTGTGTGTAACATGTATGTAATCTAAGTATCTTATAAAAAAATAAATGAATTGACTCAAAAAAATTACAATGAGATATCATTTCACCCCTATTAGACTGGCTGCTGTTAAAAAGTCTGAAAACTAAATGTTGGACAAGATGTAGAGAGATAGGAATGCTACTACACTGTTGATGAGAACATAGAATGGTACAGCCTCTGTGCAGGACTGTTTGGCAAGTTCCTGGGAATTTGAATATAGACTTGCCATGTTACTCAGCAATACCATTACTAGGTATATATCCAGAGGAACTTAGAGCAGAGATATGAACAGACATTTGCACACTGATATTCATAGTGGCATTATTCACGATTGGCAAAAGTTGGAAACAATCCAGGTGTCCATCAACTGATGAATGGATAAGCAAATTGTGGTGTATACACACGATGGAATATTATGCAGCAGTAAGAAGAAATGAAGTCGTGAAGCATATGACAACAAGGATGAATATGGAGGACATTATGCTGAGTGAAGGAAGGCAAGCACAAAAGGACAGATACTGTAAGAATGTGCTTTTATGAACTAAATATATTGTGCAAACTCATGGAGTTAATAATTAGAATATAAGTCAACAAGAAATAGGAGGAGGGTAGTGAATGGAAAGCTGAGGGTTAATCTGTGCAGTATAGGTAAAAAGATTGTTTGTAAATCTTTGGAAATGAATAGAAATGGTGAAAGCATATCTTGGTGTTTGTAACTAGCACTACTAGTGTATACGCATGACAGTGGTTGAAAGGGAAAGTCTAAGGTCATGTATATTACTAGAAGGAAAGCTAAAAAATACTGTAACATGCGACTCTAAGATAGTAAAACCTCATGAAAACACGACTATGGGTGATATTGCATTTATAAGACTGTTTTTACAAAATATAAATACAAATATACTAGAGAGAATTAAAAAGAATAACAACTATATACGGCAGAGAAAGCATAGAGAGATTGAGAGGTGATGAGTTTTGGTTGTTTGTTTTTTGTTTATTATTATTTATGTAATAATGAAAGTACTCTAAGAATTATTGAAGTGATGAATGCACTAATATGTGATTACACCGAATACCATTGATTGTACACTTTGGATGGATTTATATTTTATGAATATGTATCAATTATATTTATTTGTTAAAAAACACCCTCAAAACCATGAAAAACCCATGTCCACATGGATTCGCAGGTGAATTCTACCAATCATTCCAAGAAGAATTAATACCAATCCTCAAAGTATTCAAAAAAATTGAAGAAAAAGGAACACTATCTAACATTCTATGAGGCCAACATCACAGTATGCTAAAGCTAGATAATGCTATTATGAGAAAAGAAAATTACAGACCACAATGTCTTATGACTATAGATGCAAAAATCCCCCCCAAAATATTAGAAAACTGAATCCAACAGCACATTAAAATAATTATATATCCCAGGTGTGAAAGGGTAGTTCAACCTAAGTAAATCAATTAACATAATACATCAGATTAACAGAATGAATGCAATCCACCTCATGATCATGAATATTGATGCAAAAATCTTCAACAAAAATACTTGCAGATCATATTCAACAGCACATTAAAAAAATTAAACAACATGATCTAGTGGGTATATAACGGTGGTTTAACATAAGAAAAAGTTAATGTTATACATCACATTATGAAAATGAAGGGGAAAAAAACATTTGATCATCTCTATTGATGCAGAAAAGGCATTTGAGTAAATCCAGCATGCTTTCTTGATAAAAATACTTAGAAAAATAGTTATTGAAGGAATCTTCCTCAACATGATGAAGAGCATATATGAGAAACCCACTGCTAACAACATACTCAATGTTGAAATATTGAAACCTTTTCTTCTAAGATCAGGCACAAAACAAGTATGCCCACTGTCACTGTTGTTCAACATGTACCAGAAGTTCTAGCCAGAGCAGTTAGGCAAGAAAAAGAAATAAAAGGCTTCCAAATCAGAATGGAATCAATAGAACTTTCCTTATTTACAGAAGATATGATACTTTATATAGAAAGACCCCCCAAATCTACCAAAAATTTACTAAGGATAATAAATGAATTCAGCAATGTGGTAGGGTTCCATCTCAAGCCACAAAAATCAGTAATGTTTCTATACACTGGTAGGGAGCAATCTGAGGGGGAAATCAGGAAATAATTCCACTTACAATAGCAAATAAAAGAATCAAATATCTAGGAATAAATCTAACAAAGAAGTAAAGGACTTGTACACAGAAAACTACAAAACATTGTTAAAAGAAATCAGAGAAAACCTAAATGAATGGAAGTACATTCCATTTTCAAGGATGGGAAGACTAAATACTGTTAAGGTGTTGATTCTATCCAAAATGATTTACAGATTCGGTGAAATCCCAATAAAAATTCCAATACCCTACTTTGCAGAAATGGAAGAACCCATTATCAAATTTATTTGGGAGGGTACATGGAACCAAATATCCATAAACATCATGAAATAGAAGAATGAATTTGGAAGACTCATACTTCCTGACTTTAAAGCATATTACAAATGTACATTGGTCAAAACAGGATGGTACTAGCCCAAGGATAGATATATTGACCAATGGAATCGAATTGAGAGTTCAACAAAGGCCCTCATATCTATGTCCAATTGATTTCTTAAAATACATTTTTATTAGAGAAGTTGTGAACTTACAAAACAATCATACACATGTGTGGAATTCCCATACAATACCTCTCCACAAACACACTACATTGTTGTGGAACTTTTGTTACAGATTATGAAATAATATCATTAGACTATTACCACTAACTATGGCCTATAGAATACATTTGGTGTATTTTTTTTCATATCCCCTATTATTAACACTGTACATCTTTGGCATTGATGCAAGATTATTACACTACTGCTGTTAACTATAGTTCATAGATTACATTAATTGTATTTTTCCCATGTGTCTCCACATTCTTACCACCTTGCAGTAAAGATGTGCGTTTGTTCAAGTACATAGAAGGATATTCTTGTATTTGTATTATTAATCACAATTCTCATCTACCTCTGGGTTCATTATGTTTTGCAGTCACTAGATTATTCTCTAGCTTTCTTTCAAGTGACATTTACATCCCTAGACTACCCATTTCAGCCACAATCCCATTTATAAACCAGCTATGTTAGTTCTACTCACTATAAAGTGTTACCAGCAACTGTATCAATTTCCACCCTTTTACAGTCAGGTTAATTAGAACTTCTACATACATTAAGCATCAGTACCCCTTCTCAGCCCTCCTTCTATCTCCTGATAAGCTATATTCTAGGTTTTAAATCCATGCATTTATTCTTCATATTTAGTTCATATTAGTGAGACCATGTAATATTTGTCCTTGTGCATCTGACTGTTTTCACCTAGCATAATGTCTTCAAAGTTCATCCATGTTATCCTATGCATCCAAATTTAATTTCTTCTTATATTAGGATAGTTATCCATTGTATATATATACCACATTTTGTTTATCCATTTATCAGTTGACGGTCATTTTGGTTGGTTCCATCTTTTGGCAAATGTGAATAACGCCACTATGAACATTAGTGTGAAAATATCTGTTCATGTCCCAGTTTTCAGTTCTGGATATATTCCTAGGAGAGGAATTACTGGATTATATAGTATTTTAATATTTAGCTTCTTGAGGAACAGCCAAACTGTCTTCCACAAAGGCTGCACCATTTTACATTCCCATGAACAGGGAAGGAGTGTTCCTATTTCTACACATCCTCTCCAGCATTTATACTTTTCTGTTTTTAAAATAATGGCCATTTTATGCAGTGTGAAATGATATCTTATTGTCATTTTGATTTTCATTTCCTAATAGCTAGTGATATTGAATATTTGTATTTCCTCTTTGGATAAATGTCTGTTTAAATCTTTTGCCCATTTTTTAAATTGGATTGCTTACTTTTTTATTATTGAGCTGTATGGTCTCTTTATAAAGAATGGAAATCAAACCCTTATCGGACATGTGGTTTCCAAATACTATCTCCCATTGAGTAATCTGCGTTTTCTCCTTCTTGATGAAATCCTTTTACTCACAAAAGTGCTTAAGTCTGAGGAGGTCCCATTTATCCTTTTATTCTTTCATTACTACTGCTTTCGATGTAAGGTTTAAGAAACCACCACTTACCAGCAGGTCTTGAGGATGTTTCCCTACATTTTCTTCTAGGAGCTTTATGACTCTCCCTTTTATATTTAGGTATTTGATCTATTTTGAGTTAATTTTTGTATAAGGTGTGAAATAGGGGTCCTCTTTCTTTCTTTTGGATACATTCAATTTTCCCAGAACCCGTTATTGAATACACTGTTCTACACCAGTGGGTTGGTTTGACAGCCATGTAAAAAAATCACTTGAACATAGATGTGAGGGTCTGTTTCTGAACCATCATGTCAGTTCCATTGGTCTATGTGTCTATCTTTATTCCAGTACCATGCTGTTTTTTTTTTTTTGTTGGTTTGTTTTTTAACCATGGTAGCTAGGTAATATGATTTAAAGTCCAGAAGTGCGAGTCCTCCAAATTTGCTCTTCCTTTTAAAGATGTTTCTGGCTATTCAGGGACACTTACCCATTAAATAAATTTAATAATTGCGTTTTCCATTTCTTTAAAAAATGCTTGTGTAACTTTATCTGGATTGCATTGAATCTGCATATCAATTTAGGGATAATTGACATCTTAAATATATTTAGTCTTCCCATCCATGAACACAGAATGTTTTTCCATTTACTTAAGTGTTTTAAAATTTCTTTTAGCAATGCATTGTACTTTTCTGAATATAAATGTTTTACGTCTTTGGTTAAGTTTATTTCTAAATATTAATTTTTCAGTCGCTAATGTTAATGGAATTTTTCCTGACTTTCTCCTCAGATTGCTCATTACCTGTGTATACAAACACTACTAATTTTTTCACATTACTCTTGTATCCTGCCACTTGGCTGAAATCGTTTATTAGCTCTAGCAGCATTGTTGTAGTTTTTTGGGACTTTCTAGGTATAAGATAGTATCATCTGTGAATAGTGAATGTTTTATTTCTTCCTTTCCAATTTGGATGCCTTTCGTTTTTCTTGCATGATTGCTCTACCTAGAACATCTAGCACTATGTTGAACAACAGTTGGGACAGTGGACATCCTTTTCTTCTTCCCAATCTCAACAGGAAAGCTTTCAGTCTTTCACCATTGAATACAATGTTAGCGGTGTGTTTTTGATATATGGCCTTTATCATGCTTAGAAAGTTTCCTTCAATTCCTATATTTTGTAGTATTTTTTATCGAGAAAGGATACTATAATTACCAAATGCCTTTTCTGCATCAATTGATAGGATCATGTGATTTTTCTTCTTTGATTTATTAATGTGGTGTATTACACTGATTGATTTTCTTGTGTTGAACCACCCTTGCATGCCTGGTATAAAACCACTTGATTATGAAGAATAATTATTTAATGTGTTGTTGGATTCGATTAACAAGTATTTTGTTGAGGATTTTTGCATCTGTATTCAATAGGGAAATGGGTCTGTAATTTTCTTTTTTCATAATATCTTTATCTGACTTTAGTTAGTAGGGTGATGTTGGCTTCATAGAATGAGTTTGGTAGTGTTCCTTCTTGTTCAATTTTTTGGAAGATTGAACAAGAGTGAGATTGGTATTAAATCTTCTTTGATTGCTTTGTAGAAATTACCTGTGCAACTATCTGATTCTGGGCTCTTCATTTTGGGGAGTCATTTGATGACTGTTTCAATCTCTTTTCTTTTGATTGGATTGTTGATATCTTCTGTTTCTTCTAGGTAAGTGTAGGTTATTCATACATTCCTAGGAATTTGTTCATTTCATCTACATTTTCTAGTTTGTTGGCATACAGTTCTTCATAGTATACTCTTAAGATGTATTTTATTTCTGTTGGATCAATAGTAATGTCCTTATTTTCATTTTTTCTTTTATTATTCACATCTTCTCTTTTCTTTGTCAGTCTAGCAAAGGATTTCTCAATTTTGTTAATATTCTTGATGAACCAAGTTATGGCTTTGTTAATTCTCTCTTTTTTTTGTTCTCAATTTCATTTATTTCTGCTTTGATTTTTGTTATTTCATTCCTTCTGCTTCCTTTGGGAATAGTTTGTTGATGATTTTCTAGTTCCACCAGCTGTGTAGTTAGGTCATTGATTTGACTCTTTGTTACTTTTTAATGTAAGCATTGAGGGCTATGAATTTCCCTCTCACCACTGCTTTCACTGCATCCAATTGGTTCTGATATGTTGTGTTCTCCTTTTCATTCTTCTCAAGATATTTACTGATTTCTCTCACAATTTCTTCTTTGACCCACTGATTATTTAAGAGGGTGAATTTTAATCTCCATATATTAGTGAATTTTCCTTTTTCTGCCTGTTATGTTTTCAAACTTTATTCCATTTTGTCAGAGAAAGTGCTGTGTATAATTTTGGTCTTGTTGAACTTACTGGAGTCTGCCTTGTGACCCAACATATGGTCTTTACTGGAGAACAATCCAAGAGCACTTGAGAAGAATGTATATTCTGCTGTTTTGGTGTGCAATGTTTTGCATATGTCTATTAGATTTAGTCCGTTTATCATATTATTCAAGCTGTTTCTTTATTGATCCTCTGCCCAGATTTCCTAACCAATGCTAAGAGTGCTGTATTGAAGTCTCCAACTATTATTGTAAAGACATGTATTTTTCCTTTCAGTTTTGCCAATGTTTGCCTCATGTAAAATGGACATACTGGTTAGGTGCATATACATTTATGATTGTTATTTCTTCCTGGTGAATTGCCCCTTTTATTAATAAATAATATCCTTCCTTGTCTCTAAAAACAGTTTTGCTTTTAAAGTCTGTTTCATCTGATATAAGTAAAGCTACTCCAGCTTTTTGCTTGTTACTGCATGCATGGAATATCTTTTCCCACCCTTTCACTTTCAATCTATTTCAAACTATTGGTATCCTTGGGTCTAAAATGAACCTGTTGTATACAGCATATAGATGGCTCATATTTTCTTATCCATTCTGCCAGTTTGTGTCTTTTGATTTGGGAATTTAATCCTTTAGCATTCAGTGCTATTAACATAAAGGCAGTTCTTACTTCACCAATTTTGACCTTCGGGTTTTATCTGTCATATTTTATTTTCACCATTCTTTTTACACTTTTTAAGTGACTTTTACTAATATAATAATCTTTTCTAGACTCTATTCCAAGCCTCTGTCTCTTGTCTTTTCTTTTCAGGCTGTAGCACTCCCTTTAGTATTTTCTGCAATGCCAATCTTTTTGTTACAAACTCTCTCAGTTTATGATTATCAATTAATATTCTAAACTTGTCCTCATTTTTCAAAGATGCTCTTGTTGGATATAAGATTATTGGCTGGCAGTTTTTTCTTGTAGTATCTTAAATATATCATATCACTGTCTTCTTGCCTCCATGGTTTTTGATGAGAAATCAGCACTTAATCTTATTGGGTATCCCTTATATGTTATGCATCACTTTTCTCTTGCTGCTCTGAGAAATCTCTCTTTGTCTTTGGCATTTGGCATTCTGATTAGTATGTGTCTCAGAAATGATCTATACAGATTTATTCATATCTGAGTATGTTGTGCTTCTAGACATGGATATATATGTCCTTCAATAGGATTGGGAAGTTTACTACTATTGTTTCTTCAAATATTCCTTCTGACCCTTTTCCCTTCTTTTCTCTTTCTGGGTCACCCATGACATGTATGTCTGCATGTCTT
>JAQZBX010079236.1:0-14008 GCA_029593785.1 Cabassous unicinctus | reverse complement strand
AAAAAAAAAAAAAAGAAGACTGTACTAAGAGGATTAAGATTCACTCTGGGTCACACGTTAACGAAGTAACCTCATCAAAAGGTCCTACTTACAATAGGTTTATACCCACAGGCCACAGGAATGGATTAGCTTTAAGAACATGCTGTTCTGGGGTCCGTACAGCTTCAAACCATCACATCAAGTATCAATGTCAGTGAGGAGACAGAACAACTGAAACTCTCATACACTGGTGGAAGTGTAAATTGGTACAGCTACTTTGGAAAATAGTTTGACTTCATCTACTAAAATTGAAGGTATCCATATTATATGACCCAGCAATTTAACTCTGAGGTATTTACCCTACAGAAATGTGTGTGCATGTGCACCAAGAGACAAGTACAAGGAATGTTCATAGCACCATTGTCCATAACAGCCTTGAACATGAAATGACCCAAATGTCCACCAGCACTAGAATGGATACATAAATCACAGTATATTCATATAATGCAATCATATACAGTATTAAAAATAAGCAAACTACTGCTATGCACATCAACCTAGATGAATCTCATAGACATAGTTTTGAGAGAAATAAGCCAAGTCTGAAAGAGTACACACGCCATTATTCCATTCATATAAAGTTTGAAAATAGGCAAAACTAAACCATACTTATGTGGTCATACTGTAAAGCATAGTAAGGAAGTGATTATCATACTAGTACAAATGATGGCTACATTTACTTACAGAGGAGAGAGGGGGCTGTGATGGCGAAGGGGCATGTAGAAAACTTTTGAGTTGCTGGCAAGCTATTTCTCAACTAGTGGTTGGTTACATGAGTATAAGCTTTACAATCATTTATGTTCTACATTTATCTACATTTCTCGCTGTGTGCTCTATTTTCAATAAAAAAGTAAAAGTGTGGGAGGGGGAGGGGTATATATGGGACTCCCCTATATTTTCGATGTAACATTTATGTAATCTAAAGCTTCTTTAAAAATAAAATAAACTACTTAAAATACAATTCATAAAAATAAAACTCTTGGAAAATAAAACAAAGTAAAAGGAAAAATTGAAAAGGAAATAAATAGATAAAAAAAAGGCCAGGCCACCTCCCAAGCCTGAATCTTCCTAGAAGTTGCTGCTAACTTTATCTTGTTTCAGGGAGAGTGCAGTCCTTTTAACGTGAGCGAAAAGCCTCACCCCTCTGGTCCTATCTCCACAGGGGACCATGCTGGGCCCAGCCTCAACAATCTTAAGGAATTAATGAATTAAGCAGCAGCAAAGTTAATGGACTTGGCTAAATAGAGGTACCCCTTTGGTTCATCTTGTTTTGTTCTGGGAAACTCCCCACCCCAGATTAGTGGATCCTATTGCTCTTGGCTCTCACCCATATCCACTCACTCAGGTTTGGCCTACCTCTCTGCATTCCAATCTCATGACTTACTACAGGAACTCTATTACCTATCAGAAAAGTCAGCACGGCTGTCATTTACACTCCTCCCTCTGTTCTTTCCTCCAATTCGAGTGTGGTGGTGGCAGGCACTGTAGCAGAAATACAGTGCCCAGAGCCACCTTCCTGCCCTCTGGCAGTTCTGGATTTAGTGCCTAGGATCTAGGGGCAGATCTCTCCAGGACCAATCCAGCTTCACAGATTCAGCTACCTGATGTCTCCTTAGGTCTAATTTTGCAATAGTTTGTGCTGGGAGCCTTCTTAGAAATCCTCTTTCAGAGAGCAAACTGGTGTGCAGCAATTCCAACAGAATCTCAGAGGTATGCTGCACCCAGTACCTACAAAAGAACCAGAGTGCTCAGATCTTGGCACAGAGCCCTCTGGTATACATAAATATTGTACACCTCAGCAAGCCTGAGATACCCACCTTCTGGCAGAGGTGGAAATGCTAGCTAAGGGTCTGCACAATAGAGGGGCTCCATCAACGTTTGTGAAATCCACAAATAGATGCAAAAATAAAATAAAAGAGGTAATGAATGAAAGCCTGGCAAAAAATCCTGGCTAGTGGCAGGCACCTCCAGGCAACAAGATAGTGTGGGGTCTCCAGCCAGAAAGGACAAAAGGAAGTGCATCTGAGGCATCTGCAACAGGGAACCCTCTGGTTCAGGTTAACTGGACAATCTCCTGATCCTTCACTACTGATGCCATCTTTTCCATAACTGATGCTCTTTCTGGATGCCCTCTACTGCAACTGCATTCTCACCCTCTTTCAGGGGAAGCACAGCCAAGCCATGGGGAGGCACATCTTTTCTGGAGGCTTGGCAATGCAATCTGCAACTGTGCTACCTCTGATAATGGATGTCCAATTTTCTCTAGAAAAATGGCTAAGCCATTTAGCATGTATATCCATATTTACATCCAGTTTATATCAAGGTATGATGCCCTGATCTGTTGGCAATTTTGCTTGAAGATACTTCAATTGTTAGGTGACTGCATGTTGTATTATTTGCAAAGAAGTTAGAAAATCCCAGGGCATAAACATAGCTGAATTCTCACATCATTCAGAAGGGGCTGTCAGCTTTGTATAAGACAGATATGCCCTTTAGATATCCGTTTCTTAGCTCAGCCAGCATGACTCCTGATGCCTGTAACCTTTTAATCAGAGTCCAGACTGTAGTATGTCTAATAGGGGGAACACCTTCTTATCAGACATCTAAGATTTATCTTCCATGAGTGTGTGGCATGCATAAGCCCATGCAAAGCCAGGAGGTCAGGGTTTCTGTGGAGTTAAAGATGGGTCTGGCTTCACATTGTAGGTAAGGCAGTATGGATCTAGACTCTGATTTTCCAAGGTCAACCTTTCATTTTATTTCTTTTTAATGTTCCAAAAACAAACAATAATCAAAAAAGGAAAATAAAGAAAGGACTGTTTGGTCAAAGTTGCCTACCAAACTATAAGTGGTTTTTAATTAAGGACATGAAGAATATATTGGGACCAAGAATCCTCCCACATGAACAATATATTTTAGTTAGTTTAAGTTGGGGCCCCTGTCCTTGGCCTGGACCCCTAGTGTAGGCCTCTGGACTGAATTGTGGTAATGGTTCCTTAACTGTCCAGGCTTTCTCTGCCTACCAGTCATCAAAACTCTGGGGGGTTTCCCTTTGCTTGGAATATAGTAAACATGATAGATGTGGGTTCTTCTTTCACCTCCTAGCCTAAACCAAGGTCTCCTTTCCAGCCTCACATATCTGGCTTTCTACAGTACAGCCTCCAGGCTAGCCATGTCATGTGCCTCACCTGTTACAGACTACCTGACTCTGGGGCTTTTCCATGCCTCCCTTGGCTGGGTGCAGGGCTGGGTCTCCAACCATCTGGCAACTCCCAGAAGGCCAAAAAAACTATATGAGGTTTTTCCATATCTGCCAAAACCCCTAGCACAGTGTGAGATCCAAATGTCATGGTAGAACAGGACAGGGTGGGGGGTGGGAATGAATGTAATTTTGCGATTGGATGATACAGTAGGTCAGACAAATTTCTCCTCTGAGTTGTCCTAGCATCTCATCTTTATATTTCAAAATAGTCACTGTAATCTTGCACTATCCTGAAAGTGCCTCCTTAAATTTTGTGCCTTGGGTGCCTCACTTGCCTTTCCATAGTTCTAACCTTGTTTGTCAATTCTCTGTCTATATGAGCTCTCAGGTAAGTTCTGCCTTTCTTGACCTCTCTGTCTTTTGAAGTTAGTTGGCATAAGAACATAGAGCAGATTTAACCATCCTAAGTAAAGAGCCCTGGGACTCCAGTTTTTTCTATTCTGAATCAATTACTACTGCCCAAGCAATCCTGGGGCAGTTTAAACCAGAAGGACAGACTTTCAGTACAGAATCTTGAAAAGTTTTATAGGTGAAAACAGCTTTACCTGAAGAATGTGAGCAAGGCAAGAGTTTGTCTCCTGGTCATGGTTTTCAGCATTTATGTAATTATTTGTGGTTTCAGTTGCTATGGGAAGGTATCACCATTTACCATGACAACTGTAACAGGTTATGGTTCACAACATGTCTCATACCATGAAGCTTCAAAAACATTAAAATGTGTAGGGCTTTAATAACACTCTTTAAAAAAAAAATCAACCAAATATTCTTTTCCTCAGAAAAGCCACCTGAGTGTTCTTCACTTTCTCTGTGTTACCAGTCATGAAAGGTTAGCAGAAGAATATACCCCAGAGCTGGAATCAAATGAAATTTTAGTATTAAGCTAGGTCGGTTTTTTAAAAATGAATAAATGGAGACTTGTTGTATATTTACTCTGGACCAGGTGTATGCAGGTTCTTTTACATACAGCATTCCTTTGATATTCATTGTACTTCTTATTTATTATAATTTTAAACTTTTTATTTTGAAATGCTTTCAAACTTACAAGACAGTACAAAAATAATTCAAATCCCATACAGAAAACTTCAAATACTCATATCCCCCCAAATTATTGTACATCTATTTACAAAAGAGAGAAACAGACTCAGGAAAGTTAATTAATTAACTGAAGGAGGCAATGCTGGGATTCAAACTTAGGGCTGGCTGGTTCCAATGACCATTCTTTTTTCCATCTTATCACAGCATTGTTCATTGAAGCAACCTGGTCATCTGATAATTATAACCAATAAAAAATTGAGGGATCAGAATGACCTTTTAAAAAATAGAAATCTAACAGTTTTTATTAAAAACAAAAGTGACCCACAGTTTCTGGCCTTCCTGTCATTCCTACTTAGTGAAAAACTATAATCCTCTCTCATCTGGTTCCCTCTGTCCTGTAACAGATCAGAAATTGGGGGGGGGAGGGGGCAGGTAGAGAATTCCTGCTAGAACCCCAAGAACAACTGGACACCAGTCAAAGGTCTCAACTGAGTATCAACATTGAGTGAGGCAGCTCTGTGCTCAATCCTGAGTAGCTGAGTAGCAGGAAAGAAGCTGAGAGCAGGGATGGGATTAAGGGGAAATTTTGACCTAAAGACAAAGTTCACTGGCACTGAAGAACTAGGAGGACTTGACTACCTAATAAATAGATAGAAATAGATAGAATTTTAAAAAAAGAATCAAATAGATACTCTAGAGTTAAAAAGTACAATAACAGAAATGAAACATTTACTAGAGGGTCTCAACAGCATAGTTGAGCTGGCAGAAGAAAGAATCAATGAATCTGAGATAGGTCAATTAAGATTATCTAGCTGAGGTACAGAAAAGAAAAAGATTGAAGAAAAATTAACAGAGCCCATAGACCTGTGAGACACCCTAAAGCATATGAGCATATGCATAATGAGTGTTCCATAAAGGGAAGAAAGAAAGGACCAGAAAGAATATTTGAAGAAATAATGGCTGAAAACTTCCCAAATGTGATGAAAGACATTAATTTACATATCCAGAAAGGTAAAAAAAATCCATGTAGGATAAACTCAAAGAGATCCACACCTCAATACACCATAATCAAACTGTCAAAATAATGCAAGAATACATATTGAATGGAAGAACAAAAGGATAAGAAATATAGAAACAAATAGTAAAACTGCAAGCATAAATTTCCCAAATGAGTCATTTTATTAAATGTAAATGCATTAAACTCTCTAATTAAAATGCAGAGACTGGCTGAATGGATAGAAAATATGATTCAGCTATATGCTGTCTACAAGAGAAATACTTTAGCTTCAAAGACACAAATAGGATGAAAGCAAAAGGATGGGAAAAAAATACCAAATTAATATCAGACAAAACAGACTTTAAGACAAAAAATTTTACTATAGGCAAACAAGGGCATTTTATAATGATAAAAGGGTCTCTCCACCAAGAAGACATAATAATTATAAGCATAGATGCACCTACTGACAGAGCCCCAAAATGAATGAAGCAAATAGTTACAGAATTGAAGAAGAAATAGACAATTCAGCAATAGTAGTTGGAAACTTCAATATCTCACAATAATGGATAAAACAACTAGACAGGCAATCAACAAGGAAGTAGAAAACTTGAACACTATAAAACTTAATAGATACCAATAGAACATTCTTTCCAACAACAGCACAATGAATATTTTTCTCAAGTGCATATGGAACATTCTCCAAGATAAACTATATGCTAGGCCATAAAACAAGCTTCAATAAGTTGAAAAGGGTTGAAATCATACAAAGTATGTTCTCTGGTCATAATGAAGTAAAATTAGAAATCAATAACAGAAGGAAATTTGGGAAATTCAAAAATATGTGGAAATTAATCAGCGCACTCCTAAATAATTAACAGCTCAAAGAAGAATTCACAAGGGAAATTAGAAATTATTTGAGATAAATTAAAATGTAGACACAGCATACCAAATCTTATGAGATGCAGTTAAAGCAATGCTTAGAGAAAACTTTATAGCTCTAAATTCCTCTTTTAAAAAGAAGAAAGATCTCAAATAAAAAACCTAACTTTACACCTTAAGCCAATGGAAAGTAGAGAAAAGTAGACTCAAAGTAAACAGAAGGAAGGAAATAAAAAAGATTACAGCAGAAACAAATGAAATAGAGAAGAGAAAATCAATGAAAACAAAAGTCAGTTCTTTGTAAAGATAAACAAAATTGACAATCCTTTAGCATGACTGATAAAAAGAGAGAGGAATCAAATGAATAAAATCAGGAATTAAAAAAGACATCATACCAATGTTATATAAATAAAAAGGATTATAAGGAATACTATGAACAATTGTATGCCAAAATATAAGGTACCCTAGATGAAACTGACAAATTTCTAGAAAGATACAAACTACCAAACTTGATTCAAGAAGAAATAGGGAATCTGAATAGACATATAATGAGTAAAGAGATTGAATTAATAAACAAAATCTTTCCACAGAGTAAAGCACAGGACCAGCTGTCTTCACTGGTGAATTCTACCGAGTGTTTAAAGAAAAATTAGCATCAATACTTCACAAACTCTCACAAAAATATAAGATGAAAGAACACTTTCCAACTCATTCTATGGGGCCAATATTACCCTGATACCAAAACCATACAAAGACATCACAAAAACAGAAAACTACAGACCAATATACCTCATAAATATAGATGCAAAAGTTCTCAACAAAATACTATCAAACAGAATCCAGTAACATAAAAAAAGTGTTATACATCATGACCAAGTAAGAATTGACCGAGAAATGCAAGGTAAATCCAACATATGAAAATCAATCAACGTAATACCCAATGTTAAGATAAAAAAGGACAAAAATGCATAATCATCTCCATAGATACAGAAAAAGCATTTGACAATATTGAATATCCTTTCTTGATAAAGACACACTAGCAATAGAAGGTAACCGGAGAGAGGGCATCTACAAAAAAAAAAAACAAAAAAAACACAGCTAATAATTAATGGTGAAAGACAGAATGCTTTCCCCCTAAAATAAGGAACAAAATTTTTTTTAAAAAATTATAAAAACAAACAAACAAATAAATAATTATAAAAATAAATAAATAAATAAAGATGTCTTCTCTTGCCAATTGTACTGAAAGTCCTACTTATGGCAATTAGTCAAGAAAAAGAAGTAAAAGGCATCCAGATTGGTAAATAAACAGCAAAATAGCTCTAATCATAAATTGTATGATCTTGTATATAGAAAATCCCAAGGAATCCAATAGAAAACTATTAGAACTAAATGAGTTCAGCAGGATTGCAGATACAAGATCAATATATAATCTATGGACCATAGTTAACAGTAATATTTTGTTGATGTTCTTTCATAATCTGTAACAAATGTTCCACATCAATGCAAGGTGTTGGTGAAGGAGTGATGCATGGTAATTCTGCACATTATGCATGATTGTTTTGTAAGTTCATAACTTCCCTAATAAAAAATAAAATAAAAAATTAATTCTATTTCAATACATTAGCAATGAACAATCTGAAAACAAAATTAAGAAATAAATTAGGTTAAGAAATCAATTCTATTTACAACAGCATCAAAAATAATAAAATACTTAGGAATAAATTTAACAAAAGAAGAAGTTTTGTACACTGAAAACTACAAAATGTTGTCGAAGGAAATTAAACAAGGCCTAAATAAATGGAAACAAATACTTTATTCATGGCTTAGAAGACTTAATATTGGTAAGATGCCAGTGATCCCCAAATTGATATAAACATACAACAAAATACTTCTCTCAAAATTTGGCTCTTTGCAGCAAATGACAGGCTGATCCTGAAATTCATGTGAAAAAACAAGGATCCCAGAATAGCCAAAACCATATTGAGAAAAGAGAACACAATTGGAGGACTCACACTGCCCAATTTCAAAACTTACTACAAAGCAACAGTAATCAAGACAGTGTGGCTCTGGCCAAAAGATAGACATACAGATCAATGGAATAGAATCTGGAGTCCAGAAATAAACTCATACATCTATAGTAAATTGCCAAGCCCGCTTAATGGGGGAAAGAATAAACTCTTCAACAAATGGTGCTGGGAAAACTGAAAATCCATATGCAAAAGCATGAAATTGGACACTTACACCATATACAAAAATTAAATCAAAATGGATCAAAGACCTAATGTAAGAGCTAAAACTATACAACTCTAGGAAGAATGAAAAATAAGAAAAATAAAAAACTAAAAACCAAAACTGGGGGAGAAAACAAGTGTAAATCCTCATGAACTTGGATTAGACAATGGTTTCTTAGCTATAACACCAAAAGCACAATCAACAGAAAAAAAATAAATTGGACTTCGTAAAAATTTAAAATTTTGCATTTCAAAGAACACTATTAAGAACGTAAAAAAGCATCCCACAGAATGGTAGAAACTATTTGCAAGTCATATATCTGATAAGGGATTGGTATCTAGAATACACAAACAATCTTTATACCTGAATAATAGAATGGCAAATAATCCAATTAAAAATGGGCAAATAATTTAAATAGACATTTATCCACAGAAAATATGCAAGTGTGTAATAAGCACATGAAAAAATGCTCAACATAATTAGTCATTAGCGAAATGCAAATCAAATACCACTTCCTCAGATACCACCTCATATAACTAGGAGGGCTATAATCCAAAAGACAGATAATAACGTGTTGGTGAAGATGTGGAGATATTGGAACCCCTATACATTGCTGGTGGGAATGGAAAACAGTTGGACAGTTTCATAAAAATTAAACAGTTGCCATATGAACCAGCAATTCCACTTCAATGTACATATTCCAAAGAAGTGAAATCATATATCCACACAAAAACTTGTACATGAATGCTTATAGCAGTATTATTCACAACAGCCAACAATGGAAGCAATTCAAATGTCTATTAACTGGTGAATAGATAAACGAAGGGTGGTATACAATGCATCGAATGGAATACTATTCCACAATAAAAAGGAACAAAGTATTGATACTTGCTACAACATGGATGAATCTCAAAAACATTATGCTCAGTGAAAAAATTCAGATGCAAAAGGTCACATATTGTATGATTCCATGTCTATGAAATGTGCAGAAGAGGCAAATCCACAGAGACAGAAAGTAGATTAAGGTCGCTGGATGCTGGGGGGAGGGAGAGATGGGGTGTGACTGATAGATAACAGGTACAGAATTTCTTTTTGGTGTGATGAAAAGGTTCTAAATTTAGATTGTGGTGATGACCCACAACTCTGTGAGTACACTAAAATTATTGAATTTTACACTTAGCTGCTTGAATGTTATGTTAATTATATTGGAATAAAGCTGTTATTTAAAAAGGGAATGAAGTAATGAATGCATGTGTGTAATATATAAATAAATTAAACCATAAGCAGGTTGGGGGAAGGGGGAGTGTGTTGGACTTCTCTGTATGGGATTTTTATTGTTTTTGCAACTGTCCTGTATGTTTGAAATTGTTTCAAAATAAAAAGTTTGAAAACAAAGCAAAAATATAAGCAGGGTTGCTCCTGCCACAGGAGCTAGGAGAGCTGCAGAAAGCATGGCCGGCCCACGGCCGTTTTCAGGAGTTGGACAGCAGGCTTGGGCGAGTGGCCTTTCCCTCCCCACACCACCTCCCACCCCGCCGACAAGAGCCCCCATCCGCTGCCAGGAATTCTTGGACCCCATCTAGGGTTCCAGCTGTGAGTGCTCCGTAGAAAGGCATTTGGAGTCCTGGGCCAGAGACTTCGGGATGTAATGCTGGCTTGGTTTTGAGTGGTTTGTGGAGAGAGGAGAAACCACAAAATGGAGGACTTTTCTACCAGGAACTACAGCACCAGTGGCCAGGACAACGGACCTTTGTTCAGAGCGAGGGCGGTCACAAGTTTAATCACAAGTTTAGTTGTTGGCAGCTTAGCATCTTTATTGATTCTAGTCAGTACTTTTGTTTTTCCTCAACTATCTCCCAAACCGTTGAATATACTTTCTGATGTCTGCATCTTTTTGAGTAGTATTATTGCCTGCATTCCTATCTACTGATAACAACAAGAAGACATAGAACTGAAATTTAGAAATGTAATTTATTATATCTTTTTTTCTATTATTATGTTATGCATATGTGTGAACCTGTACTTCCATGATGTGGGAAAGTGAGGTTGCCAAGCAAGGCTCTTCAATGCTATATATTAGAACTGTGAAGGTGTGCTAAAGATTCTCCTGCACTAGTCTGATACAGGATTTTCATATTACTTGTAAATCTAAATTCCCTCTTGCAAGGGAGACATATAGCTCACTTTGCTTTTTCTTTAAGGAGTTGATGTTGCACTTAAACATTCCAACTCTTAATGCTCAAACAGCCCAAGCTGTTTTCACTTTTGAAAGGTAAACATTTTTATAATGTAAGTGCATGGTGAAGAGGCCATGTAACAAACAAAATCTTGCATTTTAAGACAAATATTCTTTTATTTCTTTTAAACCAAATACACTATTATTATTCCCCATGCAGCCAACTTTTGCTTATAACTACAATTTAATTTCACATTAACAAAACCTAGATGGTAAAAAGACAACTTCGATTATGAAAGTCTAATTATAATAAAAAATAATTAATGCAAGGAAAAATAAACATAAGCAAGGCTTTGCATGGACTTACAATGATAATGTGTCCAGAACTAAAGAGTATGATTAATTCAGTCCTCTCTGCTCCAGTGGCACCTGCCTCCTCTTTTCTGACTTTGCTAATCTTCCTGGACATTGCAACGCTTTTGAATACATCTTCTCTGACTTGTTCCAGCTGACCTTGTCCCAGGTCCTGAATTCCTATTCACGTTCTGGGCCTGGGATAGGCCTTGACCTGAACACACTGCACATGCTTCTGGTCAATTGGATCTTCCAGCAGGTAGAGGATATGGTACAACTTCTGACATGGCTCTCAATGATCCCTGCCTTCTTGTATTTATGCCCTTTGCTATCCCCTCTCCTTTGAGTGTGGGCTGGACCTAGTGGCTTGCTTCTGTGCAACAGAGTATTGCAAAGGTGATGAGATGATACTTAATATGATTTGATTACAAAAGACTGTGACTTTCATCTTGCTAACTCTCCCTCTCTTTCTCTCCCTCCATCTCTTTCTCTCTCCCTCTCCCTGTTTCCCTCTCTCCCCCATACCTCCATCGCTCTCTCTGCCTCACTGGTACTGTCTCCTGCCCTTTCATTTGCTCACTGCCATGTTGTGAGATGCTCTCTGGAGAAGCTCACATTGCAAGGAACTGAGCAATGTCTCCAGCCAACAAGTCATGAGGAACCGAGACCTCAGTCCAATAACTTACAAGGAACTTCATTCTGACATCTAGCAAGTGAGTGTCTTAGAAGAGTATCTTTTCCCAACCTTCAGATGAAACTGCAACCCCAAATTACATCTTGATTGCAGCCTTGTTAGAGACCCTAAATAAGAGAACTCATCTAAGCCAGGCCCAGACACATGACTCATGGAAACTTGAGCTAATAAGCATGTGTTGTTTTAAGCCATTAAGACTTGGAATAATTTTTTATCACAATAGAACAGATAACTGATACAGAAGATAAAGCATGCTAAACATGCTTCATTCCTGTCATCAGGAATTTGGAACTAATCTGCCTTTGCAGTGGGGAGGGGTCAAGTGCTTGGCCCATAAAAACCTCTCAATATGGTGATTTGTTTTCACAGTTAAAAACTCTCCCTTGGCTGCCTATTACCTTCAGGGTAAAATCCAAAATAAGTCCTTGTTGTAGCCTACAAGACCCTTCATGATCTAGTCTCCATTACCTTATGGACTCATCTTCTCCTACTCTCCTCCTCACTTTCTCTCTCTCTGCTCCAGCTACAGTTCTATCCATGCTATTCATTGAGACAAAGATGTTTTTACTCTGGGGGCTGCACTTTTTGCTTTATCTCTTTGGAAATCTCTTCCTCAAGGCATCTGCATAGCTCACTACCTCACTTCCTTCAAGAGTCTGATCAAATAGTGTCTACTCAAATAGGCCTTTCCCAATAACCACTAAAGTAGGCCTCCACACAATTTTCAATCCCTATTCCCTTCTCTTATAATAGGATTTATCATCACCTGGAATTTTATTCGTTTGCTTGTGTATTTGTTCTGATGGTCTCTCCTCCCTCTAGAGAGTCAGTTCCATGAGGGCAGGGCAGGAGCTTCATTTCCAGTGCCTGGTACAGTACTTGCCACCTAAGGCCAGCTCAGGAGGTATTGGGAGAGATAATAAGCCACTTTCCAGAGACTTCTGCATTTTAAAGCAGAAAGTTGAGTTTCCAGCAGTCAGAGATAAACAGTTGGGAACACAGGGAACCCCAAGTCTGTCTTGGGTCCCCAAGGCTTCCCAGGGAGAATCCAGGGCATGGAGCATAAGAGGAGAGAGTTCTCAGAAATTCTCTCACCTTAACTGCAAAACTCGTTCCAAGAAAAGGCACTTCAGATGGCTGCTCAATAAATTCATCTTCATATGTGGCCAGAAAATTTACTCTCCATCAAGGATGTTTTTTCTAAGAGTTCTCTATTTGCATTTTGTTCTATCATGCCCAATTACCATGCTTAATTTAACTACATGACTAAATTAATTGCTGAAATGTAAAAGTGCAAAATTTTATGTATAAATAATTAGTGACACAAGTAAAAACTTGTTACTTTACAACGAACAGCCAGTAGCTAATTGTGCTTACAATTACCTAACTGTAGGTTTGGCAACTTCTGCATTTCTTTTATATTCAAAATAGATTCCATATTTTTTAATTCAAAAAAATCATTCTGAATTTAAAAGAAGAGTATATATAAGTGAAAAGTTATAATGCAATTTTGTAAAACATGGAGAATACTATATGGAGTAAAATGTAAGTAGGACACTAATTAATGTGTCATTGAGACCAGATAAGATGGAGTTTAGGACTGTTTATTGTTGCAGTTAACAGATTCTGTAGGGTTGACAAAATTCAACAGAAGATGTCATGAAAATATTTACAAAAAGGAAAAGACAAACCAAATATTTGAAGTAAATAACTGCATGTCCAGTGTTCTATATATCATGGAGGCATAAATGAGGAAGGACCAAACACAGAAAGATTAACAACGGGAGCTAAGGAAAACTGGAAGTAGGGGTTTGGAAGCCCTAGGGATGCAATTTGGAGGGGTAATAAATAATTTTTAAGCACATATTATTTATTTATATATGTATGTATAGTACAATTACAAAAATATTCAATGACAGTAGCATACACCAAGGTCTGGAGAGGGAACAAATAGAATGGGGTGGGATTTTTTACTATATCTGTAATATTTTATTTAGAAACAGATCTAAAATAACCATTATGTTTCAATCTGTTATGTTTGTATAGATGGTTTTATTTTCTATATTTTTCTATATTTTGGAGTTACTTCATAACTAAAATTTTTTAATTAATCAAAGAGAAATAATGAGAATTGACTATGTCTTGAATTTTCTGTGAATTAATTTTTCTTGGAACTGTTCACATATATTTTCAAAGTTTTACAAAATATGAGAAAAGATTATTGGAAGGAATTTTTCATGTACAGTGCTTTCATTTGTTTTTATAGTTTCTTTTTCAAGAAACGATACAGTGTAAGAGTAAAAGCCTGGAAGAGGTAATTGGCTTCTAATCCCAAAT